>LOEQ01004534.1:14129-39864 GCA_001685075.1 Bramus lutescens
AAAAGCAGGTCCTCTACTATTGGTATCCAACTTAGCATGGGAGGACAAGGGAAACTTCCTCATCATGATTTTTTCCCAAACCTTAAGAAGGCTCTTAAAGGGGCCTAGCCTCTTTAGCCCTAATGAGGCTCCTTAAGAAGAAGCCTGTCCCTCTTATCCAGTACCTAGTTACTTAAGAGGCCTACCCTCTTAGTCACTAACACGTTTCTTCAAAATTCCTATCTTTCTTCGTCCCCAAGAAGGAGCTTCAAGAGGTGTATCCCTTTCAACCAGAGCTGAATCAGAGTCAGAAGGACTCCACCTGTTTTAGCGTCTGGGAGTACAGGAGTCATTCCAAACCCCTCCAGGTTCTGTAGGAAGCCCAGAATCCTGGAACATTTCCAGGGGGCACCTCCCCTGCATTCTCCCACTAGTCGGGAGGTTTGGAGGGAGACACTGTCCTGTGGGGAAGGAGGATATTTCTTCACTGCAGCCTCCAAGAATGAAATAATCATAACAAAGATACAGACAGTCACACTGATTAAGCCAATTAATAGTACACTGATTAAGCCAATTAAAAGTATGCGAGCCCTTTACTTTTGATCAGCAACCAAGGGGAGTTCATGCCTCAGAGGCTCTTGATGCCAAAGCTCAGAATTAAAGTGTTTTGAAAAGGTAGAAACTACAATTTCATCAATGTTAGATGAGAATCAGAGTAACCTTGCAACATTTGTTTCTGGCAAATCACGGTTATCTCAGACATAACATGACAATTTTTATTTATACCTTTTCAGTTATTTTAGCTTATGTTTAGTTTCTATAAACATCAATTATTTTGGTTAATACATCTGACCCATAGTCACGGACATAGAAATCACAAATGTGTTGCCAGGACACATGTGGCTGTTAGGGGGTAGAGGGGTGGGAAGGATCTAAACAGACCCACAATGGAGTCAGGACATGATGGTATTAGCTTACTTACTTCAATCGAACTTTCTGCATGAGACATGTCATTGAATATTCTTTCTCTACTCCTTTGAAGGTCATGGTTGTCCCCCACATCAATGGATTCCCATCCACAGGTGTAATCAACTGCAGATCAACTGTATCTGAAGAACACAATTGTATTGCTATTGTGGAGCACAATGGATCATCATTCCCTAAAAAGATAGTAAAATGCTATTTATATGGCATTTATAATGCAGTGTGTTATAAATAATAAATGTGTATTTTATAGGGCAAGGAGACATGCATGAACCTATATTCAAATAAATGCTATATTATATTAGAAATGCTCATATACACTGACTGATGGCACTTCTGGCACCACTCCTCCCCACGGGAAGCATAATCACCTTAAAAGTCTCTTGCTTGGTGAACACCTAGGGAATGTCTACTTTTCATGGATCTATGCGTGATTTATTTGAAATAAAAATCATCATGAAAGATGTCTCCATCACATAGTGTTTAGGAAACTAGAAATTGAACTTTAATGAGACATAGCTTTGAACTATTCTTATACCTCCAATCACGAACAAATAAAAAGCTTTTATTGTTCTTGGAGTAACAGCAGTTAACAAACACAGTTGACCTAGGATCACCTAAACCATGCTCTCAAAACTTCTCCCCTTCTTGGAACATCAGCACTAAAGCCACCCCCTCTCCTTATCGCAAAGTTTTTTGGTTTTGTTTTGCTTTTTGTTTTTTCTTCTTTTTGTTTTTGTTTGTTTGTTTTTGTTTTTGTTTGTTTGTTATCACAGCACCCAACAATGGTTTAGTCTGGGAAACCTGACTAGGGTGAGGGGGGAATGAAGTAAAGGCAGACACAGACATACACAGAAAAGCAGGCATCTGGTAGACCGTGCTCACTCTGAAGGAACAGCGCCTATTATTGTGCAGCAAGGAATATTGGTGTATTTATTATGTACAGTACATGAAGGGGGAGACAGCCGGGCTTTATAGGAGGAGCTGCAGTTGATGGATTCTGTATGCCTTGTCAACATTCACACATGGAACAGAGGAAGCCTTTGCCAATTTCCTGAGGCTGGCCCAGGGAAAGCTTTGACAGCTCTTAGTCTGAGGCATTGGGGTCCTTGTCAATGAGACATATTCTCTCAGGACCTCACATGCTCCCCAAAAGTAATTAACATTGCTAGGATAATTTTTCTCTGACAGTTTTAATAACCAATATAACAATAAGTGTAAACGAGCTAGGTTTTACTAAAAACTCATTGTCTATGATCTCGGAAGTCCTTTTTTTAACATGATCCTTCATCTTTACAATAACCTGCAGAACAGAAGAGGAATGATGACTGTGTTTTAACTGATGCTCCAACCACATAGTTCCTATAACTAATTTATGACACAGCTGGAATCTGAAATGCTTATCTTGAGGTCATTAAATTAAGTTGCAACAATGTTTTGGAGAGTTTGAATTTAAACTCAAACTGTTAATCAATAGGACATCATTAGAAATCTCTGAAAAGAAAAAATTTCCATAAGGAAAGTGTTATTATAGATAGCCAGTATGCAAAGAGAGAAATCATTGGATGAAACTGACCATTCCAAGGTTGACTCTGCATTTGTGTAGGGAGAAAGGAGACAGCAGGACCCCGTGCATTGTACTATCATAAGCTATTGATATGCAGAGTAATGGGATTAACACGTAAAATAGATTGAGATGTTGTAATAGGAGTATAGTCGGCAAGAGTTTTCTACATACTATCTCATGAAAACTTTACAAAGGTCTTCTGGAGAAAATATATCATTGACTTCTGTCTGAATTGTCAGGTCAAGGACTGTACCTATTTACTTTTATCTTACTATATTGATGCAATACATAAAGTAAGGGGTTATTATGACTTCTTTACAAATAAGTAAGTGAAGCCTTTGTTTATCTCATATACAGCCATACATCAAGAAAATGAGAAACAATACTCAAACAGCACCATTATGAATCAAAAGACTTAGTGATTTGCCAGCAATTGTGTTGATTTTATTATATGTCCATTATGTCTTTATATCCTTTCAAAGACTATAAAAAGAAACTAATGGTTAGAGAGATGGCTTACCAATTAAGTGCAATTTCTACACTTGCACAGAACATGAATTCAGTTTCTATCACCCATATCCGCCAGCTTACAAATGTCTATATCTCCAGCTGCAGAAGTTCCAGAGTTCTCATCTAGCTTCCATGCACATATATATGCATACACAAGCATATATATACACACAGAGACACACACACAATGAAAAGGTAATAAATATTTTTAAAAGAATTTAAAAAGAAATACAAAATACCATTTAGCTCATATTCAAATCCAAGGTAGATTACAATGATTGTAAAAGTATATTTTAAATGATAGGAAAAAACAAGCTGCCTACCACATGCCTTATAGAATTCACTAATATTTGAGTATTAATAAGTATTTGATCATAATGGGAAAATGAACAATCTTTGATCTGCTTCCAGAACTGAAATATTGTCATTTTCCATGGAGCCATATGCCATGTGTCACACAAGAGCTCCCAGGAAACTTTGTAATGATGAGTTCATTGGGGCAAAGAAATTGGAAAAATAAATAGTAATCACATAGTGCGGTCTTTTTATTGTCTTTGTGGTAAAATACAAAAAGCATTTATCATTTAACAATTTCAGTTGTAAACTTCTATAACAGAGAGGATGCTCACATCCGTGTGTAGCAGATGGGTACCATTTTGATTCAGTAAGTCTGTCTTCAAACTTATTTTTCCACTGCTACATCTATATATTTGTGCTTCTTGAGCTAAAATTACATGTGTTACTTCCTCAGCTAGATCTACATGTGTGTATTCCTCCTGCAGCTAAGTCTATATATGAGTACTTCCTGACCTAAAGCTACATGTGTGACTTCCTGTGTTTTCTTTTTCACATTTTCTGTAATTTGCAACAGTGCTATAGGTGGAAATAAATTGAGACTCTCTCTCTCTCTCTCAAGTTCCCAGTTTGAACTGAAACTATAAATTTATTAATTCATAAATAATATACTTTTCTTTTGACTATAATATGCAATATTATATATTATGTAGTATGTTATATAGCATTAATATATAATATATATTAAGCAATGTATATATATATATATGAATGAACTTCATCTCCCATTGCTGAATCTTACCATTCTAGAATAATCCAAATGTGTACCAAACGACACAGCCAAATAGAACACTTCCATGTCATGAAGTATTTAGTCAAAGGTGAGATTTATTGATTACAAAAAAGAAACCAATCATTCATTTTGTCATCAAAATAATAAGCCCTACTTCACCCCGCAGCCAATGGAGTTTGCAGCCACATCCTAATGCGAACCACTGAACTGAAAAGAAAAGCTGTTCTCACAGGCCACAGTAAACATTCTACAAAGCAAGGCAACCCTGTGTATTTAGGGGACATTTAATGATTAAAAGTAATATCCCAAGTTAAAAAAGCCAAGGGACATAGTTAATGAAGGAAAGCAAAAAAAAAAAGTTGAGAGAAATAAATTGTAAAATAATCAATATGGAAATCTGTACTCTGGGCAAGTTTTCATGAGGACAAGTCTTGGCGATAAAGACACAGAACAAATCCAAAGGTATCAGTTCCCATCAACCAGCTCAGTAGGCCACAAGAAGGACCCCACAAAGACTGCAAATGTGTTTTTCTTGAAGTGACCCATATTAAAAAAAAAAAAACTAAACCTAGGAAGACATACAAGAAGCTCATTTCAGAACAGTTTTATATCATTTATATTCCATTGTACATAGAAAGGGCACGAGACCATGCATGACCTTTGGAGATTAATTTCAGAACTGTTTACAATACTTTCCTTCAGAATGTTCTGTTTCTTAGTAGTTCTCTATTGATCCCAGGATTGGATGACTAGATCTTATTATCTAAATCAATAATATGTGTCCACAATATTATAAAGCAGGGAGCAAGGACGACTGTTTTGTAATATCGCATGAAGCTTCACGCTAAGAATCTTTGCATGATACGTGTTCAGGAGTAGCAGTGAGCTATAGTCTGGGATAGTGGGAACAGGGAACAAGATAGATGGAAGAGATGGAGAATGTGCTAAACTTTAAGAGAATGTACAGACCATAAACACTTCGTAAAACCTGGCATAGGGAAGTGTGTGGCTCTCTTCCTAGCTATCGGGTGACAAGTGTTGGTCATTAGACAAACCAATGACCACTGGGTTTGAAGAAAGGTTATCTCAGAAAAGTAATTAAAATATTCTCACCTCTAATTTCCTGATTTTATGGAGGAAAATGCTTACATACACTTTATGTTTATTCTGAGAACTAAGTAAGAGGAAGCATAAAAATGCCTAGTGAAGCTCTCAGAAATATTAGCTGCCATTTATCCCACCTCTACTGCCTTTCTTCCTTCTAAAGCAGGCAAACTCACTTCTCTTCAGCTGCTCTCCAGGGACAGCGACTCTTGTTTTAACAGCTACATATAGAGATAGATACTCAAGTACTACACTGTGGAGAGAAAAAAAATAGAGCCAGAGGACTTCAGATTAACAAATAATGCACAATTACAACATAACTACCAAAATTTAATAAAATAGCTTGGTACCTGGTGATGTACTTCAGTGGGTAGAGTTCATGCATAGCACAAATGAAGCCTTTCCCTAGGACCCTGTAAATTCCTAGGATCCCATAAAACCAGAGACGGGATGCATGCTTATAAACAGAACACTTAGGAGGTGGTGGCAAGAGGATTATATGAGACCCTGCCTCAAAACAAACAAAATGCTCGGCACTTCAGGACAATAATTTTAGGTGAAGTACAAAATTTAAAGAGAGTTTACCATTTTTCTCGTCACCTGTTTTTCCACCCCAGGGTTCAGTCAAGGATCCTGTGCGGCACTTACTTGTCATGGTTCCTCAATCGCCAATATGATAGCCCTAGCCTTCTCTGACCTCCTACGTCAATGTCTTTCGTTACTTGGCACCCATTTCTCATTCGGGTTTTGTTTAACTCCTTCTCATCCTTTTTTAGGAAACTGGGTGATAGTGTGAAGGATAGCCCTCTTCACACAGACTCTTATCAAGAGGCACACACACTGGCTAATATTATTGCACACACATTATTGGGGACACTGACTTCAGTCATTTAGTAAAAGTGGCACTGTCACTGGCCAGGGTCCTCCTCACTCTCCTTTAATTATTAAATAGTTCAGGGAAGAAAATGTGAGCCTCTGCCTATAGTCTGTTTCTTCTTAACTTCCACCCCATCCTTTATCTCCTTGCAGATCAGGCCTGTGGCAATATGGAGTACTAACAGTGTTCTTATACTAATTCATTACTTATATGTAGAACAGTTGGAGTTCTTTGGTTTGTTTTATTTTGGGGGACAGGGTTTCTCTGTGTAATAGCCCTAGATTTCCTGGAACCCTCTTTGAAGATCAGGCTGGCCTTGAACTCACAGAGAACCATCTGCCTCTGCCTCTTAGTGCTGGAACTTAAGGTTTGCGCCAACATGTCTAGTTGAACAGTTGAAGTTTTGTTGAAGGATTTTATTTTTAATTTCTCCAACAATACAGTCATTGACATTACTATGATCTTATGTATATTAATTTTATTTTTGATTTATTGTAATCTAATTATTCTGTTGCAGAAGTTCCCCTCAATTTTGGCCACTGGGGACTCTTTAAAGGCTAGCTTTTGTACACTTTAGATGTGCTGACATGTTTTAAGCACTTCCTTAAATTTTGACATTATAAGATGCTCCTAAAACATGCTTGTATTTTCTCTACCCCAGCCTGGAACAGTCCTTCAAAGATTCCTGACTCCTTTATTAGGTAAGAAAATTAGAAACTAAGATCTGTGATCTAACATGGGATTACTACAGGTGAGTCATTGCTTTTAGCCTGTCTCAGAAGATAGAACCTAGAAGTGTGGGTGTAAATTCAAGCTGTTGCCTAGATGCACATATATATTTATTTACACATTGTTTATATCTAATTGTTCATTTACTATGTGTGATTTCTTCAAAGAATTCATATTGATCTAAGTCCATTCTAGTTCTCTCCCTGTAACTTCTTTCTCCAGCAGTGAAAATGTCCTCGTTGTCATCTGTATTTACTTATTTGTTCAGCCTCTGCATTGGAATGAACTAACCTATAGTTCTGAGAAAAAATAAACCTGCAAACTATAGTTCACTGATTACATACATTTTTTCTATGTCTTTAGCTTTGTAATGTCCAGTAAAAACATTGCTTTCCAAAGTCATTTCATACACTTTCTTCCTGTTTGTTTAAATGAGAATATTCGAGTAATTTATTGTAAAATTGGGTCCATTTGTCACAGTCTGACCTCCCCCTGCCTTTCCTATGCACATACATCTTGGCTTTATTTTGCATTATTTTTCCAATTAGTGAAACTCACATTTTGTCTTAGACAGGTTTGTTAGTTTTAACAAATATACAGAGTCAACATATCAAACACCCAGACCCATTATTGTCTCCCAAATTTTCCAATACCACATTACCATAGCAACTGTTCCTCTCACTCCACTCCCTGGAAGCCAAGTATCTATTTTCCTGTCTATGATTTTCCTAACCCAGTATTTTCAGAAATGGAATTAGGCAGTCTTGTAAGGCTGGCAGCTACTCAGGAAAAAATGTCAGTCTATGATAATATAGAAAAGAATAGTTCATTCAGATTTTTTTCTAAGTCTTCATTGGCTATTCAGATGCATGCCAGTTTATTCTGAGAAAGAGAAACAGCATCCCATGATCACAACTGTTCACAGCTGGTTCTTAAGGCTATTACCAACAGAATTTATTTTTGCTGCTAAGACATAGCATTGTGGAACCACCAATAATCTATTTCAAGCAAACCAAAAATGTCTACAAATCCCACTCTCAGGGAATGAATAAATCACTAATATTTACTAATTTAGTGTTAGCCAAGCTTATAACTGTCTACATGGTTTTTAGATTTACTGAGATACTCAATCAAAAAGTTGTTTCCACCTTCCTGCTACATCTATTCTGCTTCAATACATTCTCCTCCAAATTACCCAACCAAGGACCACATTTCTGTAAGACCTCTGTGATCCTCTCTGTTGAGATACCTTTAAAGTCCTCGGGGTGAGCATCCTGCCACCCTGACATCAATGAAAAATCAATATGACTTGTTTATCTGTAGGCATGACCATGATAGCCTTGGGTTGAAGGACATTGACAGACAGTTGCTGGTTGAAGGTGACCTGGGTCTTTAGGTCCTCGAGTGGGTAGAAAATGTACCAGAGTTCTCCACACTTGAGAAAAAATGGCTCTTGCTCCTCTAGAAGCCATCAATTGCCAATAGATGCTCAGCTTGGGGTGGGATCTTGCAAGCCCCTCCACTATTCCTGCTGGAATGTTGAGTGCCTTGGTCCTCTGCTGGCTTTGTTAAGGAAACCACAGTTTCCATGAGTTCCTGAGTGTGATTGCCATGCTAGGTCTAGAAAATGGCATTGTGCAGCATTCCTTCCCATCCCCTAAGCCTTTGATTCTTTCTGATTCATCTTTCTTTATATCTCCTGGTCATTTGGAGGATTTTATAGGTGTCCCATTTAGGGGAGAGCACTCTACGATCACTTCTTCTCTGCCCTTTGAGTCTCCGCATCAATCTCTGTCTAGCAAAAAAGAGGAAGAAGCTTGATTGATGAGGGCAAAGAGTTGCGTCAATGTATGGGTATAAGGATAAGTATTTAAAAGGAAGTCTGATACTATTTCCATTTATCAAACTAATAGTTGTAGGCACTCTCTTTGGGCCTATAGGCCCAGCTACAGGCCCTTGACTGGGTTTACAGTACCTGACATGAGTTTCCTCTTGTGAAATGAGTCTTAAATTTAACCAATGGGAGTTGGTTGCCCTCCTAGCATTCACGTCACTTTTGTGCCAATGGTCATGCCTTAGTTGTTGACAATTATAAGTAATACAACTCTAAATTCTTGAGTCCCCAGTACAAAAACACAGCCATCACCAGTACAAAAATGATAGCAATGGAATGCACCCCCAGTGGACAGTTGTTGCTCTTAGTTTAAAATACAACTCCACCTTTTGCTAAGTTTCTACCCACATGCTTGGCCTGGCCATGCTGTCCTAGGTCATAATATACAAACACATTAACTCTGATCTGTGTTTCATATATCCAGAGATACCCTTTACTCTTCCTAGTCTATATCACACTGTGGATTCTTATTTCCAGACATGGCTTTCTTGTCATGGCAAGAAGCAACAGTGTTTCCCAGACTTTCACATTGCCTTTCATGTTAAGGTCATAGACTGCCACCATCTGAAATGACCTTGCTCCTGACAACTTGTCACTGATTTCAATGTTGACTTTCACTTCTCTGAAAACTTATCAGTGTAGGGAAGTAAGGCTCCAGACGATCCAATCGCTGTAACAAACACATGCAAGGTTCAGGAATTATTTTACTGAGTAAGTGACTGAGATGAGACCAAAAAAGATATATCCATGTGAATATTGGCTAGTATTTCTATGAGCAGAATTTTCATTAAATAAATACTAGAACATGTGTGGTGTGAACTTTGCCATAAGTGGTGAATACCTACATCCACAATTATCTTCTGTTAAATTGCTTCTGTTGTGAAAGTAGCAAATTAATTCCTGTACCAATTAAACACAGCACAAAAAAAACACAATATCAACTTAAAGAATGCTATCACAGATGTGTAGCAATGTCTCGGCAGGTGTAAGGTCTTTACATGCACTTTGTCTCCTCTGACGTATAGGTACAATATTCTTCTTGATTTCTATAACTATTGTAGTATAAGAAGCCATAAGACCACAGACATCTGAGGTCACTCATGACGAGCATACCAGGGTTGAGAGTCAGTGTGTTCATTTGTATTAAAAGACTAAAACATTGTGAGCACTATCATGAAGACCTCCTTTAGAAAAACAATATTCAAGGGGCTAGTATGATAGTTTAATGGGTAAAGGCACTTTGCTACGAAGCCTGAGACCTAACTTCCAGCCCAATATCCAGAGCCTGGAAAGCAGAAGGAGAAGAACTGAAGGAGGAGGCTGCTTGTTCGTCCCAGCCACCCAGAAACAAAATAACCACACAGAAACTATGTTCATTTAAACACTGCTTGGCCCATTAGCTCTAGGTTCTTATTGGCTAACTCTTATATTAATTTAACCCATTTCTATTCATCTGCATATCACCACGTGACAGTGGCTTACAAGGAAAGATTCTGCATGTCTGATTCTGGCAGCTCCATGGCGTCTCTCCCTGACTCTGCCTTCTTCCTCCCAGCATTCTGTTTAGTTTTCCCCGCCTAGCTCTGTTCCCCTACAGCTCTGCTATAGGCCCATAGCAGTTCCTTTATTAACCAATGAAAGCAACACATAGTCAGAAGGCCTCCTACACAAAAAAAACTCCTCCACTTACACAGACAGACAGACACACACACACAGACACACACACACACCAAATAAATAACTTAAACAACTATTTTTAAATTGAATTAGAACTCAATGGATCTATTTTTATATCAGTAAGTTGGCATTTTGTCAACATTAGTCCCAAGAGACATATCTATAAATATGTATATGTGTGTGAAGATAATATGTATAATAACAGATATAGTATGTTAGACTTTCTGTATATAGGTAGCAAATTTTTATGGCATGTGACCACTGGTACTGGCACTAGGAATAGAACAGTGGCACATTACAGGGTTACTGTAGTCATGCTGTGCATGGTTTGGGGAAAACAGTATCAAGCCTATTTGTGTGATGTATATCCTAGCAGTGACCAGTATTCTATCAGGAATGATAATGACATAGTAAGTATAATACCTGAACACTAGAGGAATACAGAAAAGGCTGCCGTGAGTCCTGCCGGACAGAGGATGTCTGAGACGGAGACTCAACATTGTATCTGTGGATGTAGGTAAGCTAGGTGGGGATTTGGAAGCTGGTCATACTTAATGAGAAAAGAGAAGGTAGGTAAGAGAACTCAAGAGTCCCTCAGTGAGTGAGAAGAGACTGAATTCAAGCACCCTGGATGTCTTAGTATACATCATTTGGGTTCAGCTGCTCAGATTTATAGAAAGACTATGTTATATGAAAGGATTTACATATGAGTCATTCTAAGAGAGTTTCTAAAGAGCACGCTTACATATTTTACATACCCAATCCCTAGACACCTATCGGATACAGTTCTCATTTGGTAACTTAAATCGTAACTTCTTTAACCTTGACACCCTTACCATATTTTTGCCAAGCATTGAATTTCCTAAGGAAAAAAAAAGAGGTTTTGAGGCTTGCCACGGTAGATAACTTAATCAAGCAAGAAATAAAAATATATCATCTGTACCTGAAGAATATGGCTCAAATGAAATCTCGTCGACAGACTATTTCAAACCTCCATTTAGAAGCTAGGGCTATAAAAAAGCATTTGGGGCCTATTCAGTGCGTAAAACACATTAACACGGCTCTGAACTAGATAACTTAAGAAACAATCAAGATGGGAAAAACTGTTAAATTCTTGCTCAGGGTTTTAAGACCAGAACTGCTATGTACACCCTCCATCATTGAATTGAAAGGGAGTTGGTGACCATTTACAACAAGCTACAGGGAATAGATGAAGGAAATGGATTTGATCCAGGAAACGAACAGTGCTCAAATGGATTTGGCTTTTCTTTTTAATTTAATAAAGTCTTCTGCTTTGGTCTCTCTTTGGTGTAAGCATGTGGAGTAACTGGAGCTCCCAAACCCCATAAGAGGTAAAAAGAAGTGGGCCTGTGGGGCTTCCGTGGTAATGAGATATAATGACGTAGGAAGACAGAGTGGAGCCACTGGGGCTCAAGCAAGATATTTTAGGTAAAATGAGATCTCAAAGGGAAACAGGAGCACGATGCTGTAATCTGATATCTATCTCCTAAGACAAATGAAAAACACACATCAAAGGTATGAAATGCAGGCTGCTCACAATAGAAAAGTAGCTTCCCTTTCTTGCCAATGGACTACTGAAAATGAGGTACCAGGGTTGAGTGACAGGTTCTGCTGTCTGAGTTCAGACCAGGTCAGTGCCCCCAGGCTGTCGTTGTCATCTGCTGGATGTACTAGATCCGGCTGCTACAGGGGCCAGTTGCTCTTTCTCAGCAGGCGCGCTAAATAGGCGTCATTAAGAAAGGACATGGCGAGACTATACTGTGGGTAAGGAGAGAGCTTCTAACTCTACCAGGTTAGCTATTTATCCTGAGGTAAGTCACCTCAACTCTGAGTTTTGCTGAGACTGCGAAAGGCAAACATCCATTTTGCATTTGATTGCAATGGATCTATAAGCCTGTTATTGAGTAGGAGACCACAGATTATACTTCTTGGCTACCAAACAGTAAGGGGGAAAGCCTAATTAAAATGACAGACTGCATAAATAGATTTCCGTGTCACTTCTCCTAAATACCTTTAATGTTCATTATCCTCCCATCCAGCCTACCTTCCCAGCTCACTCCTCATTAAACCCCTCCTTGCACCATGATTCGCCTTTTACCTTCCATACCACTGGGCTCTGTCTCCCTTCCCTTGACTCCTCCCCACTTGTCCCCTTAGTGTTTCCTGGTCTCTGTGGCTATTCCAAAAGAAATATACAGATCTGAAGATTCAAGGCTAATGTCCAGAAATGAAGGAAAATGTGCAAAGTTTGTTTCTCACTCATAATGATTGCTTCTAGATCCATCTATTGGCCTGCGAATTTCATTAATTTCATTTTTCTTTGCAAGTTGAAAACCACAGCTGGGACCATTATCCAGACTAGGAACCTATAACTAGATAGGTCATAGACCTTAGGGAAGAGCCTACTACTATTACCCTATTAAATGGACATAATATTAAATTGATGTCTAATGACTTGCAGATTAGTGTCTCAACCTTCATCAGAGAAGCTAATTTTTTCAATAGATGTCAATTAACACAGAGACTCACACCTGGTAAAGGTGTAAAAAGCAAGAGACTACAGGATCAGCCCTAAATGAACACCTATATCACATTCCCTCCTCCCAAGCCTAGAAGATGGGGAGGACTGGTTGTAAGAGCCAGGAGCACTGGGTAACTACAAGGGAACAAGGTATTCTGAACATGGCAGGACTTAAATATGAACTCATAGCAATTAAGACAGCATTTACAAGACTTGCGGAGACTCAGGTCAGACAAAAATCACCACATAGAGACTGGAGTCCAGCGCAGACTCCCACCTCTAGCTTCGAAGCTATTGACAGCGGGTAGCTTCTGGAATGAGGGTCAGTTTTCATCTTCTCTTTTCAACTTCAGAGAGACGGCTCATTTTATTGTTCCAGGGGTAAAGTAGATAGAGGTTCTAAGGGTTAAGGATGGGAAGGGCTGATTGGTCGTAACATAGCACCTAATTATAATACGGGCGGGAAGAAAGAGCAAAACTTAGGTGTTGAGTCATCCAGCAGTTGCAGGGAGTTCTGTGCAGTGTCAACCTCCAAATAAGGTTAGGCTCTGAGCTTAGAGACACTCTCCCATTAAGGTTAGACAGAGAAAAGGGAGCCTCTCTGAGAATGGGAGCCCTCCATTTTGCCCCAAACTCATAGAGCTATCTGGACAAGGTAGACTGCGGCCTTAATAGCACAATTCTCCAACACCTCCCCTTGTTCGATTCTGTAATGGAGAGGGGTCCTCATAGGCTTCAAGAGCCTTATAACCTATATGGGAGGATGCAGGGTCTGAGACCATGACCTGGATGGTGGTAATTCTAGCAATGATGGTAATCCGTCATCGGTAAAATTTCATAAGGCAGGGAGCAAGCATCAGAATAAAACATGGCATAATCAGGGGGCCAAAACAAGGGGTAGAAGCCAAGAAAAAAAAAGGTTATTGAACCAAATTAATTGTACAATGGATTGGAAACTCTGAGGCACAGTCCTTGGTGGGTGGAGCGTGCTTCACTAGAAGGTCATACCTCCAACAGTATCTGGGCAATATAAACTGTATTTGATTTATTTAAAAATTTCAGAAAGAAAGAGGACACAAAGTTGGGATGGTAGTTGTATTAGTCAGGATTCTCTAGAGGAACATAACTGTAAGGATGAATATTTATTTATATATATTTTATATTTTATACATTATATATATGTATATATATATATATAGAGAGAGAGAGAGAGAGAGAGAGAGAGGATATATTACAGCGGGTCACAGGCTATGGTCTGATTAATCTGATAGTGGCTGTCTCCTGACAGAAGCTCCAAGAATCCGCAGTTTCTCTGTCCACAGGGTTGGGTTTATTAGATGATTGTCAGAATACATTGAAATCCCAAAGAAGTAGTTCCAACTAGCAATGAAGAAATGCTCAGCAACAGGATAAATTAACTTGCCATCCGTGTTTTGCAGGTTGAAGCGCAATAGCTTCCTTCTTCCCTGTCATTTTACACGGGTTGCAATCAAAAGGTGTGGCCCATCTTTGGGGTGGGTCTCCTGACCTCAAATGAAGCAATCGAAAAAAAAAATCTCTGCCAAGTGTGCCCAGTTGCTTGGGTTTTAGTTACTTTAGATGGACTCAAGTTAACAACCAACCAAGATTGGGCATCACAAGTCCACCCCTTGTCAACTCCAGACACAATCATGTCTCCTTATGTCATGCTTAATTTCCAAATAAAAAATAACCATGTCATAATTATACCTAATATGACATAACTATAAAATACAACCAAAAATTCATTATGCTTTTACATTCCATGTGATTCGTGTAGTAGGGAAGGATCTAGGAGGAATGGGAAAAGAGCGAATATGATAAAAATGTATTGTACAAAGTTCTCAAAGAAGTAATAACAGAGAAAAAATAAAGCTGCCGACTAGTTTTTTTATAGTAGACATCCTATCCCCTTTCTTCTATTAAATGGATTGTGAGAGGAGAGAGTTGAAGGAAGGATGAACACACTGACTCACAATTTGATATAACAAAGCTGCCTTGTGGCAAATGATTTAATTGTCAGCGGGGCTGTCTGACAGGCTGAGAAGAAGAATAATGAAAGCCCTCTGGTTCCAAAATTCCATCATCTCAAAAGATGGGATTTTCAGTATGCAGCGAATTGAGCCTGGCTCCATTTACAATTCAACAAGGCTGCAAGGGCTGGTCTATCAAAGACAGCCCCTCTGCTCTGACCACCCAGCGCAGAGGCAGAGAGACTAGTGTGAAACCCAGCACAAGCATAAGCCCTTGGCTTAGATGATCAAGTGGGACGTCCTTTGTCTGAGAGTTCTTCATAGACGACAACTGTTGGCTTCTTTTTTCTCTTTTTAATTTGTACTTTTCCCCAATCCATTGGTCCACCATCCCTCTGACTCTGTCAGACACTCATTTAAACAAAGTGATTTTTAAGACAGCATTTTGGTTCGACCACATATCGTTCCCATTTCTCCTCATTTTTCTGCCAAGATTGTTATTATCTAAATGTGTTTAGCTGTTAATCTGTGACAATAAGACAGGATGAGGGCCATGATTTCTCATTTGGAACTTTGGAAGGTCCCACATACTTTGAATGCCTATCTTATTACATACCATGTGTGCTTATGTGTCTGCAGACACACACCTTCCTGCTTACAAGAGAGACAAGAGAGGGGAAAAGGAAGAGAGGGAGAAAGAAGTGGAAATGTAGAAAAAGCAGCAGTGTAGCTTTAATAGAAGATAAATCTATGGCCCAATCAGTAACACTAAAGTTACTCTTTAATGCTGTGGACCAATTAATGCTCAGTTTTTTAAATTTTATGTCAATAGTTATGCAACCTCAGTCGTTAGCCCATTTTAAACGACAACTTTTATTGAAGGCAGTCCTATAACTTAGTCATTCCTTATGTAAGGTTCTGCACTTAGGATGTAATACAAGTTAAGGAACAGCCTCTACATACAAGAATATTTATTTCAGTACTGTGTTTATTATTGCAGAATGTTATATACAAAAATAGTCTGTATTCCTATGCCCAAAATGAAACCAAATGATAAAATTACATTTTCAAAGAATTGCTAATGGCATAGTAGATTTTCATATTATTTGAACTGAAATTAACTATTTAGGTAAAAAATAGAAATAAAATTTGCAGTAGGGGCTGCGTATACCAACACTCTGAGGGTGGACACAAGAGGATCAGGAGTTCAAGAACAGCCTAGGCTATATAGTAAGCTTGAGGTCGACCTGTGCTAATGAAACACTATCTCAAGAAAACAGAAACAACTGCATCCCCAGAAAG
The DNA here is from genome assembly GCA_001685075.1 of Bramus lutescens. Classification (NCBI taxonomy): domain Eukaryota; kingdom Metazoa; phylum Chordata; class Mammalia; order Rodentia; family Cricetidae; genus Bramus; species Bramus lutescens. The sequence continues at coordinate 30,373 of LOEQ01004534.1, forward strand.
CTCATCCCAGCATGGATGACAAGTCACAAAGGCTGCGTTTCCATCTCATTAAAGTTAGAATTAGATTTGTGTTGCATACCATTCATCCTGGGGATATTTTAAAGACAACGAGTTTATTGAGTTCCCTAACAGAGGATAGACAAAGGGCAGTTCACAGGCATGCTGATGACCCCAAAGCAGCCCTCACTGGAGAGCATGCACCCACCATGGATGGTGGCTTCCACATAGCCACATATATAGAGTTATCTCCTCCCAGTCTTCCTCAGACCTTACACTCTGGTCATTCTCAGGACCATAAAACCATCTGTAATTAGTCCAGAATTCCATACAGTTGGCTGGGAGGAGTGGCTGAATACTCNTGAGATAATTTCATGACCCTTCCCGCCTCACCTTTCTGTAAGGGAATGTCAGCACTCAATAAACCCAACTGGGCTAATCAGGTGGAAGCAGATGGATACGGTTTTATGAAGAAGGCATCTAACTGTGGGAGGATAGAGTTATAGCAATGGGACACTTTAAAGGCCACCTCTCATGGAGTAATGATTCTGAGTACTACTACCTACCTAAGTCAAAAATACCTATCTATTAGGAGCAGAGTCCTCCTTTCAAAGGAACTAGAGACTTTGTTAGAAGTTCATTTTGAAATAACTAAAAGTCAACTTAACGTAGTTCATTTTTTTATTCCCATATATAATTGGGGAAAGTAAAAACCTCTGTCTAAGATAAAATTTTAAAATACTCTTTGGCATTTTAACCACCAATAGTGAACTTTTGGCACCATAAGCAAGTGATTTTTCATGGAGCCATGGAGAGTCTTAATTTAACTCAATGTGTCTAGAGTCTCAGCAAAGAACCTCTAGCAAACACGAGGAAGCTTGCCCATTGACACCTAAAGAACCAAGCTAGAAGCAAGATGGGATTGCACTCTGGGTTTCAAGTCCCCAAACAAGTTGTAGCCTATTGTTCATAAGATACGTTCACAGTCTAGTTGAGGAGAAATGTGAAATCTTGGTGTTTGGTCTCCAAGGCAGAATGTCCATGAACTCTGTTCTGGAATAAGCTAAGCTGATGTCCCAGGTAATTCTGTTAACTGTAGGATTTTTTCCATATTTCTTAATTGTATTTGGGCAGTGTTTATGCACAGAACAAATAAAACACACAGCTAATACATACATACCTGATGTGTTTATTAGCTGTGTGTTTTATTTATATGTATATATGTATGTATGTATGTATGTATGTATGTATGTATGTATGTGTATATATATATTCATTGCATCTTCATGAAGGGCTGAATTATTTTATGTTGGGCAATGTCTTTGTGTATGACAATTTTAAGTTCAAATCTGTTTCATATCACATATAACATACAATCACATAACAAGAACTAAATTTTGCTGATGTTTTCAACTTGGATTTTCCAACCCCCAGAGCTGTAAGAAAACACATGTATAGCTTAAGACACCCAATGGATCCCTGGTTTTGTATTAAATATGGTAACCCAAGAAGGGTGAAGTAATGCTTAAAATGCTTAGTAAATGTTAGATTCTTATAGACAGTATGTAACCTCAAAGGCAGAAAATGAAACAACCCTTTATGACAGCATCCACAGGCTCTACCCAACCCATTATATGATTGTTGGTTTAAATAGGTAAGTGTCTAACATGCATCCTACTAATTAAGATAGATGTGGCCTCAGCTGTAATGAACTTACAATGCAATGAGATACCAAGAGTTTGCCATTAAAATTCAATGTGGAATTAAAACAGAGGGTAAATACATATGAACAGAGTGCTTGGCCTTGACCTGTGAGTGACATCAGTTAACAACTAATAGCATAAAGACAGGCGAGAGATAAGGTTTGGTAAAGTGAATGCACAGATTCAAGAATCTGGAAGATCATGGCCTGACTTCATAGAAAAGAAGGATAGAAAGAGAGATTGGGTCAAGTATTAATCTGAGAAGAAATGCAGGGACTAGCTTAAGTGGCGATTTCTAAACATGTACAGGAGTTTCAACCTCAATGTGAATGGACAGGAAGCTGTAAGACATGTTTTTCATCAAAGGGGTAAGTATCAGACATTTGCATTTTGTGAGAAAGTTCCATCTGGTTAAGGTGACAAAAGTCTCCTTAAGTCACCAACATGAGAAAGAAAGAAGCTGAATGAGGTAGTAAAGAGATGAAGGGAAAGATTTCAACAGACTGAGGAAGGAAGACAAGCCTGAAAAAGAAGAGATGGAAATGGGTGAGCCCTAGCTTTTTCAAGGTGCCTCCAGCCACACATATAGAGAGAGAAGATAGGAAGAAGGTTATGAAGCCTGGGAACCAATAACATTGACTTGCATTGAAGACAGTTAAATAAATATGGCGGCAAAACAGGGAGATACACCTTCTGTTCAGAGGCAATTAGATGCCACTGCTGTGTACCCCATGCTATGCTGCCTGTGCACACTGTAAGGAATAAGGCCTGATTCCAACCTCTCCTCGTGATTGTTGTGATCCCTTCGAAAATGCAAAAAGAATTTAAAAATCACTAGAATATTGATTTACACTTTTATGAAACTACAGAATTAGTCCAACTTCAAAGGGTCTTAAAGGCTTCCTTAAAAAGGAATAGGATGGCCCTCACCCTTCATCAAGAAAACTTCTCTTCCAGCAGAGTCTGCTACAGAAAACCACAAGCAATTATAATGCAGAGTTGCCGAGCCCTATTCCGACGGCTGCATTTACACGTCCACACCTGAAGCTCAGGCATCATTGCAGGTGAGGGGGGCGGGGAGAAAGACTGTAAGAGTCAGAGGGTTGGGGAGTTTACTGTGAGAATGTGTCTCCTAGCAACACCAGAAACTACACCCATAAAGTCTCACTGACATGACTGCCCAAACATGAGCTGAAAAAGAATGACACCAATGAGCATGCCAAACCAGACAGGGAAAAGCCCATGAGGTCTTGGCCCTACACAAAGAACTACAGGCAACCGAACAAAGCTGGGAGCAGGAGAGGTGTTCTTCCCCAGGGGAAGAGCACAGCAATTGGTTGTCTTTTGCCAAATGGTTAGCCCTGAAAACGTGAATGCAAGTAACATGATAGGGATTGTACTGGTGTAAGCAGAGACTGTTCATTCATTTCCCAGCCTCCCAGACCTAAATTGTTACACAGAAACTATATTAATTATAAGACGATTTGGTCTATTAGCTCAGGCTTTTTATTAACTAACTCTTACATCTTAAATTAATCCATTTCTAGTAATCCGTATATCACCACGAGGCTATGACCTACCAGCAAGGTTCTGGGGTGTCTGTCTCCTTCAGCAGCTATATAGTGTCTCTTTGACTCTGTCTATTTTCTTTCTATGTCTCTGTTCAGATTTCCCACCTGGCTTTACTCTGCTAAGCCATTGGCCAAAACAGCTTTATTCTTTAACCAATAAAAGCAACTCATATACAGAAGGACTTCCCACAAGCTGATTATATTGAGAAATACATATTCATATCCAAAATTATACAAGCATGCAATAACAATTAGTGAGAAGGGAAGCCATGAATTTGAAGGAGAGCAGGGGTGAGCATTTGGAAGGCTTTTGAGGGATAATAGGGAAAGGAGAATTGTTGCAATTACATTATAGTCTCAAAATTTTTTTAAAAAGATAGAAAACAGAAGACTATTATTCTTGAGAGGAGATGCTTGCTCTATCCATAAATGTCAACCTAATTTGTCATGCTTTCCCCTAAATTTGTTTCAAATCTGACCTATCAAACTAATAAGATATTAGGCTTTCAGAGATGCTCTGGTTGTTGCGTTTGAAGAGGGATTTAGATAGGCTCATTTTACTTTCACAACTCACTTATTTATGAAAATTTTTAATGATTGAAGTCTATGAAGAGACTTCTATGAACAAATAGAACAGTTCTGAGGATGATCAGAGACTTCACAGCAGCACTAGAAGATTGGAACTTTGACATGAAATTTAAGTTGTTGATTTTGGCAGCGAGATGATGTAGAGTTGTGAGCTCATGAGCTGGTGACTGCTATGGATATAGCTTGGCCAAAAGATCACTCCTGATGAGCACATGCCAGTATTAATATACCTGGCATTTATTAATAATATTAATTTGAATATTAATATATTAAAACTATATCCACCTTTCATTATCATGAAATATTGTTTTAGTTGCATACTGTCCCATATTTTAGACATGAACTAGCCTCCCATATTCCTGACAAATTTGAGCATTGGCTTCAAGAGGAGCTTACCATCAAGAAGTAAATGTAACTGTATATGAATACCCATGTGGAGCCTCAATAAGAAAATTCAACAGGGAGAGCAATTAAAGGAGGTCTAAAGTTTGAAAATGTTTATTCTCCCTTCAGTGCCCATGAGAGCACTAAGTCACAATAAAACTGTATCCTATTCTCCTCTGCCCCAGATAACTCCAACTCCTTTATGTCAAAAACCATGTGCAAGACCTTGGAAGCAATTATCCTGTGGTCACCATTAGAGCGGTATTGAAAAGAAAAGGGGACAACTTCATTTTGACATTTACATATGTTACATATTACAACTGAATGATTAGGAATGCCATAAAGCATAGCTACATTAGGACATGCAAGGATAAGAACCTCTCATGTAGGAGCCACACCAGCAAGCAGTCAAACACCACACAGATGGGACAGGCTCAGTCCTGATAGACTATTGCATCATGAAGAGTAGAATGACATCTCTGGGACAGTGGGGAGAGGCACCTGAAGAATGTCTAGCAGGTGTGGACACATGGAATTCTTCCACAAACTCGTTGATCTTCAAATAAGACTGGCCTGGCCCATCATGTAGATGAAAACAGAAAGGGGGAAGCATAGTAGGGTTTCACATTTCTTAGCTTCTTGACCCTTCATTTAATCTTCCAGGGCACAGAAAGCCCAAGTTGTGGGGAAAATAACTTATTATAATAGAATTAAGGAGATTTTTATTTTGGCCATCTATGTGACTTATTTAAATTTTATAGAATAAATGTATGTTTTTCTCATAAATGGAATACATTCATTTATTTAAGGTAACTTCTTTCATATTGAATATCTCCATATGTCAAAATCATCCACAAGTATTTTCAGGATGTTATAATGTTAATAAACTCCTAGAAAAACATACTTCACTTGTTTCTGATGTTTCTTTTTGTCTATTTTTAATTATTCCTTTTTCTTGTGAGATTACAATATAATTACATCATTTCTCCTCCCCTTGTTGTCCTCCAAATCCTCCTGTGTAGTCCTCCCTACTGTTCTCCTTCAAATTCAGGGCTTCTCTTTTAATTAATTGTTATTGCATTCACACAACATACATATACAGATTAATATATGGACATATTTCTATTTATAACCTGCCCAGTCTGCATAGCTATTCATATGTATGTTTTCAGAGCTTACCACTTGGTAATGGATAAACAATTGGAGTGCTCTCCCATGAGGAAGGTTAGTTCTCCCACTCGGAGCCTTTCTTATTTGCCTGTAGCTCTCTGTTTAGAGCTGGCATCTTCTAGGATTCCCTTCCAAGCCAGTTTGGCTTGTCTATTATTGTCCTTATTCAGCTCATGTTTGAACAGTCCTGTTGGTAAGACTTTATGGGTGCACCTTCTGACATTACTGGAAGACACAGTCTCACAGCAAACTCCCTGATCTTTGGTTCTTACAATCCTCACCACCCTGCTTCTTCAGAAGTGTTCCCTGAAACTTTATGTGCAGGAATGGCTTGTAGATGTGTCCATTGGGATCAGGTTCGACAACTCTGCATTAGAATTTGTTGTGGTTTGTTATAATAGTCTCTGTCTCTTGCAAAGAGCGGTTTTCTTGATGAGAGGTGAACACTATACTTTTCTGTGGACACAAAGACAAATATTTAGAGAGCAGTTAAGGATTGTGCTGCTTTAGTAAATTGGTAGCCATAGGTTCTCCTCTTAGATCCATGACTTCTCTAACTCTGGGTAGTTGGCTATGTTCCCAGGACCAGGCATGGTTTCCCTCTTGTTGAGCAGGTCTAAGTCCAATGAGAGAACTGTTGGTTACTGCCAATGTATGTATGCCTCTACTGCACCCTTATGGTCATCCTGCCATTCTGGTCACTGTAGTGGTTTATAGGCATCATAGCTGGGAATGGTTGATTATTGCTTTCTTCCTTTGGAAGCTCGCATGGTAACTTTGGGTCCTATAAATCTACTCCTCAGGGAGAGGGATTTGGGTCAGTTCCAAACTCAGCAGCCTCTGAGTCCTGCATCTGTGTGCATAGTATCTTCAGCAATGAGGACTAACCTACAATTTCTTTGCCTGGGAACCAAGGGCAATAGCAACAGCTGTAATGTTTTGAGAGTCTCTCGAACAGTCACGAACTCAAAGTAGGGCTTCTGATGCCTGATGGTGTTGTTCAATTTTGCTTTTGCTTTTGCTGATGCTGTTTGTTGTTTGGGTTTTTTTTTTTGATTTTTAGATGCTCTTTGATTCTTGGAGGTAGTATTTTCAGCCCATATGAGAAAATTTCTGGCAAACTATATATGTGTATTTATACACAGACTTACATGGATTATAGTATGAATGGAGATCAAAATAAATAGTAAATAGTGTGATTTCATATATTTTATTATATATTAATATTATTTTATTTATANTTTATATTAATATTTATTAATATTACATTTGTGTTAATTTCTTCTTATTATTTTTATAATATGGAATATAATTCCACATTATTAGCCTTGCATACTAATAGCTTATTTCCCACCTTCATATAACCTGTCTTCTCCTACTCCCTCAAATTTCTCTCAGATTCATCCCTAATCATTTTCCTTCTTGACCCACCAAGACTGACCCAATGATTATGGGGTTATCTGTGAGACTGTGATTTGGGAGCTGTTTATTAGAACCTGGTAGGCTCAGCAGAAAGAACAAAGCTAAAGACACTGATTCTCCTATCCCAGAACCTAGCCACAGCCTGTAATTCAGAGGTTACGAGACAGGTTCTGCGTATCCCCCACCTCTTCCCTGACTGTTAATTGGCAAGTCTTGTGTGGACCTAAGGCAAGTATCCATAGGAAGTGTGAGTTAATGATCATAGTATTTATACTAAATCTGGGTTTTGCAGCATTAGAGGCATTTTGAAACTCTTCACCCTATCTTCAGGCTCTTAAATTTCAAACTGTACTCTAGACAGAGTTGACCATCTCTAATAGAGGTGAAATTAAAAGCACTTTGGAAGTATTATTAACACTGTCTTTTACCTGAGGGGAAATGTCACACAAAGAAGTAATCTATATCATCATAAAATTATTGAAACTAGAACTCTCAATGTGATTTGACATTCTGAAATTTTATTGTGCTCTAACATAAGATAAATTATCTTGATGTAAAGAGCCCAACCAAACTCTACCATAAAACAGTTACTAGACAATAATTTTGACTACTAAATAGTATAAATGATCTACGTTCAAAAGGTCTAAGGAAACAGAATGGCAATGGCACAGGTTTGTACATTCATAATAAAAGTATTAAAATCTAGAATTGTATTGAATTTGCGATTGATGTGTGAGTCATCTAAAACACAGCTTTTCTGGCTCGTTTCATTTAAATGTCTCCTGCAATCATTTGGAAATGATTGGGGATGGGAGTCTCCTTCCCATCTCACAAATGTGGAAACTGAGGCTTGGGGAAAACAGCTTGTTCAAAATTTAAAGGATTTTACCAAACCTGTGTAATCTTAAGGCTGGTATCTAAGCCAATGTTGGTAGTAAAGTTTAAAAGAGATGTTGATGACTCAAACCCAGGCTTTCTTTGCCATTGACTGTGATAAAAATCCATTTATAACTGAATTGATAAGCTTTCAGTAAGTACTTAATAGAATGTCTAAAATTCTGATATTGATGAGAGCCTTGGAAACACAGACACACACATACACACACACATATTGAGTCTGTTCCTGCATTAGACATTTACTGTGTGTCTTCTTTCAACTCATATTCCCTGGGTGATCTTCTTCTCTGTTGCTCCAACTTGCCTACATTTCTTCATCACAGAATAGTTCAAGACAAGGGTTCTTACCCTCTCCTTGGAAACAGAAGTTTTGCCAAGCTACTCAAAGAGTTGGTTTCTCTCCACTGACCTTAAATGCACATGCAAATACAGAGCACACTAGTGTCTGGTCTATTTGAAGAGGGGCACTTATGACCCAAGAGCTGCAATTTGTCCTGTCCAAAACATAAATGATGATGATGGAGAGAGGGCTTGGCAGTTACAAGTGCTTGCTGCTCTTGCAACAGACCTAGGTCTGGATCCTAATATTCATATCAAGCAGTTCAGTCATCTGTAACTCCAACTCTAGGGATCTGTGGCCCCTTTCTGGCTTCTACAGACATCAAAATGTATGGGCAAACACAAACACACACATACACACACACTAAAAGCTGAAGCCAAATAAAAATAAATCTTAAGGCAATAAATTTTACAGACTGTTTCCTATAGAAGTTTTGTGTTTAAAATATGATACATCCATGGTGCATTTTATTTTCCTTCTTAGTAAAGATTATGGTTTTTCACGTTATTATTGATTAGTTCAAGGCAATAATAGTAACAATGAGCAAACAACAGTGACAGTCAAAAGCTACGCAGCTAAAATCATTTCCTTTGTTGCCAGGCTCTTTAGATTGGTGTCCCACTCCAAGGACTTTCTAAATATCTTAATATCATGGGCTGTATCATGCACCTCTAAAACTCGTGTGCTATCTCCTAAACCCAAGTCCCTCCACTGGTGGAAAGAAGTTACCTCCTGTTCATCTTTAATGCTGAAATGTGAAATTTCCTCGTAATCTTCACTCTAATATTCTAGACATTCTACAGAAAATACCATTATGTCTCAAAAACTCAACACGGCAGGACGGACAAGCAATGAGAGATATGTGAAATGAGGGGAATCATAGGATTAAATTAACAAAGCAGTGCTACCTACACGTCATTTGTCCTAAGTTTGATTATATAGGGTTCCCTGTATGTGCATGGGTGTGAGACCATTTATTGGAGCATGCAGGTGCTAGGTGCCCACATCCCTGTGAAAACTTTCTCTCTCTTTTCTCTCTCTCTCTCTCTTTCTCTCTCTCCTACATCCATCAGGTACCTATGGCTCCTTTCCTTCTGAGTGCTTTAATTATATTGGGTGAAAGTCTTATGATTTCCTTTTAAATTGTTCTCCTCTTTACCGAGCCTTTCCCCCAAACACAGGCATGTTCTAAGGTATGGGGGCACTAGGGATTAGCACATGAGTTTGGGGATATACAATATAGCCTATGATATTGAAATACTATAAACCATCAAGATTTGCTTAAGAGAGGAATGTCCCTGTGTATCATAATGATGATTTTTGATGAATGAATTAATCTTCTTTAAAACTAACAATTTTGAGCATGGTTCTCTCTTGATGTAGGAGGGTCATCTGTCTATGTGTTACTTTCATTGGTTAA
>LOEQ01004534.1:47314-57863 GCA_001685075.1 Bramus lutescens
TGGCGCCCTCTTCTGGCCTGCAGGCATACACACAGACAGAAAATTGTATACATACTAAATAAATAAATATTAAAAAAGAAAAGCACAGCTTAATAAGAGAGACACACGCAACAACCATTGGTGAGAGAAGACACGACTGCTGAGACATCTTATTTTCAGTTTCCCTTCTTTCAAAAGAGAAAGGACCTGGTTTGGGACTGGGATCCCCCAATACATGCCACAATGTGTTTGAATAGCAAACTCTCTTGGCAGTCAGTTACCATGGCAACAAGCCCAACCCCTGGAGGCAGTGGCCTGTTCTTTTGTCCATATTCTTCTTTAACTTTTATTGACTCTTTGCTGATTTCACATCGGCATCTCCCCACTCGACTCCATATCTACCCTGGCAACCTCCCTGCCAAAACAAAGCAAAATTTAAAAGGAAAACCAAAAACCAAACAAACACAATAATGGAGACAGAAAGCAAAAAGGAGAAGAATCTCCAATCTCCGATAGAAACTGTAGTGCAGCCCAGTCCTTCCATCCGCACTTCCAAGTGTTCATTGCTAGGAGTCACGTCTGATTTGAGGCTTCTGGCTTCGGCTACACTATTCATAATGGAGTCTCTCTGGGGCTCCTCTTCGATATACTGTTGCTGTCCCATGTCATGGAGATCCTGCAGTTTTGGATCTGTAGGCTCTTCCACTTCACACATTTCAATATTTCATAGATGAGGTGGATGTTGGGGTGGACCAACCCACCCTATGCAGCCTGCAGCAAGGAGTGCGGCCCCTTCTCCTGCTCCCAGACCCTCAGGTCTGTCTGACCCACACTCACACCACCAAGGCCAACTCTACTGTCTTGCCCAGGCAAGGTGCAGGGCTCTCTCTCTCTCNCTCTCTCTCTCTCTCTCTCTCTCTCTCTCTCTCTCTCTCTCTCTCTCTCGATTGTTATAGGGGGCATAAGAAGGGGGGTTCAGCTCTCCCAGTTCCATACCCTCAGGGCTAGCTCACTTGCACCCTCAGATAACAGAGTTAGCTCTGAAGTTCTCTCCTGGTAGGGTGCAGGTTCTGCTCTCCTGTGCATCGCAGCTGATGAGGAACAAGGCTAATTGTCCCACTATCATGACCGCAGAGCCACCTCTCTCCTCTTGCCTGCTACAGGTGGCAAGGGAGTGGGGAGTGGCATCTTTCTTTTATTCAGGCAACCACACAGCAGACAAGAGGGATGTGAGGTCATCCCTCCTGCTCCCACACTCTCAGGTCAGCTCACCTGTGTCTCCTACAGCAGGATCAGCTCTAGTGTACGGCCTAGATGAGGTGCAGATCCATGGTGAGGGGTGGGATCATCTTTCCTGATTATGAGGGCCAGCTCTCCTGCTGCAATATCCAGCACGGGGCAGGGCCAGCTATCCTGGGGACCAGCTCAGCACAGCCCTCAGATTTCAACATGTGTGGTTCCTATGACCACTCCCACCCTATGATAACACTGACCACACCCATCAACTCAGACCGCCCAGCCACAGCCGTATCACAAACTCAGATATGGCCCTCAGCAGCAGCTCAGGCCAAGGCATAGTCATGGCTCTGGTAATAGCACAGGCCACCCAGATCAGTATGGCCCTGGTAGCAGCATGGCCCTCAGACATCAGCATGGTCTCACGTGGTTGACCAGATCCCAGGTATCTGGACAGCCCTGGGCAGTAACGGGCACACAGTACACAGACATCAATTCAGATCCTGGTTGCTGTAAAATCATGGACTCAAACATGGTCCTCAGCAGGAGCTCTGGCCCAGATGATAACATGGCCTTGGTGACAGTACAGGCCACTTAGATCAGTATGGCCCCAATGGTGGCATGCCCCATCACCCTGACACCCACATGACCACAGGTTGGGGCCTAGACCCCAAGCGTCCATGCGGCCTTTGGTGGTAACAGGGGCCATGGACATCAATACAGACCCCAGCTGTGGTAGAACCATGAACCAAGACATGGTCCTAGGCAACAGCCCAAGTCCAGATGTCACCAGGGCACAGGCAGCAGCACAGACCCTTGGCATCAGCATGGTCTTTGATGGTATCAGGAGCTATGGACATCAACACAGACCCTGGCTGTGGTAGAACTACAGACCCAGACTTGGCCCTCAGCAGCAGCCATGGCCCCAAGTGACAATACTGGTCACTCAAATCGACATGGCCTTGGTATGGCACAGCCCTAGGACACCAACATGGTAACAGGTTATGACCTAGACCCTAGGCATCCATGTGGAATTTGATGTCACCATGAGCTACTGAACATCAACACAGACCCTGGCAGTAGAACCAGGGACCCAGACATGGTCCTCAACAGCAGCTATGAAGCAAAATGGACTCTACATAATCAGTATCAATCCCCTTAGAATTGTCGGAATATGACCTGGGTTCCTCGAAGGAAATCATTAGGACTACCAGAAAGGCCTCATAACCACAGAAGAGGGTGGTGTTTTCATCCTGAGGAGGGGTTGATGAGAACAGTTTTATGGGTAGTCTGAAAAATGTACACTAATGGTCTGGGAAGTATTAGTGAGCCCTGGTGAAACAAGACAAGATGAGTTGGCTGAGGTGCCAGCAGGTCCTTAAGTGACATTTCTACTTAGAGTTATGCTGGAGAAAACTCAGGAGGGGGATCGCTACCTATGTAAGATGCAACAAAGAACCAGGCTGCACTCACTGGTGATTAGCCCAAAGACAAGTCGTGTGCACGCACTTCAAGGCCTGGTAAATTCAGCATTCCCTTCTGAATGGGATGGATATTTTTCTTCCAAATGTGCCCCAAGCCTCTGCAAAGGTGGGTCCCATCATCCACATGGTAGCTCACAACCATCTAGAACTCCATTTCCAGGGCCTTCTGCTGCACTCTGAAGTCACCAGGCATGCACCAGACACATACAGACAAAACACTATTATGCATAAAATAAAAAAATGCTAAAAAATTTTAAACATATATGCATGCATATACATTTGCACATGCTCATAGGCATACACATGCATACACCCATATGAGTATACATGTAACCACACTTATGTATACATATTCACATGTACACACACATACACATGTATTCAACTAAAATACATTTTTTTTCTTTTAAGAGAAAGCAAAAAGTAAGGCTGATGTCTGCAGTGGTAGACTCTCAAGAACTCTCCAGAACATGAGTGTAAAAAGCTAACCCTTCTTAGACTCAGACACCACTCAATCAGACAATGAGAGGTCAACCCCCATGGTCAAGCAACCCCTCACTAAGTGTGACCTATGGGCCTCTTCTCTTCCTGTTTTTAATTTCTACTTATTTGTTATTGATGATGATTTAAATTTTTAGCTTCTATTTTTGTAAATCTTCAAGCTTCTTCTGTTTTTGTTGTTGTTGTTGTTTTTCCAAGACAGGGTTTCTTTGTGTAACAGCCCTGGCTGTCCTGGAACTAGCTCTTGTAGACCAGGCTAACCTCGAACTTCTCCTGACTCTGCCTCCCAAGTGCTGAGCTTAAAGGTGTGCACTACCACCACCCAGCAATGGCTGACAATCTTCTAAGTGCATCTATTCAAAGCAGATTGCACTCTTAGCCCAGGTTGGCTTACAGTGATTGTGAGCTCAGATTCAATATCTGTTGGTTGCGGAATGCCCCTCTCTTGGTAAGGTTTTTCTTCATGGAATGACATTCTTTTGTATCAAATTATTTTACTCTTCTACATAAAATGACTTTAAAGATCCTATTTACTTCTCGCATTCCAGAAGCAAAACAACGAAGGACATACAAAGTCCATGTCATGTGCATAAACTTCCATTTAATTTTATTATTTTAGTATATTATGTGCACATTTAATTTGACCCTACACCAGACACGTTGGAGCTCTTCTGTCTCTGTTCCTCATATAACAAACCTGGACCATGACAGAGTCAGAGATATCAGACGCTGATGTTTCTGAGTATAGGCAGATTATGGATCCAAAGTGTTTGTAAACACACCTTTTATTTTTATTCTCACCTTAACCTTTCCTAAAGCTCCCAAAATTTACTAATTTCTAGGCCTTTAGGGGAGGCTTTGGCAGAAACAATTTGACTTTACCCAGTGACAGGTTAGGATTTCTCTTTTTCTGAATATGCAAGTTTAAGTTCTATTCTCTTTCCCTAATATACTTCCGTCTTTAGGTCTAAAGTTATTTCTAAAATGCCCTGAATGCTCATGCACTTTTCAACATTACTGGCATAAATGTCTGCTCAACTACTGTCTATAACAAAAGTTTCAACTACTGAAAAATTAAAAAGTTTCACAACATTGGCAAAAACATTTAAAGACTTAAGCTCAGAGAAACAGGAAGAGTGTGGCTGGACATTTCCCAAGATGCTGAGTTCCAGCATCAGCAAATACTATCAGCTGAAAGATTCACCAAAGTATCCTACAGAACCCACTCACTGAATCTCTCAGCCAAATGACTGTATTTTCCAGAATCCCTGGCAACTGCAGAATCCAGAGACCTTTTTATGCTAGAAAGGTAAGCTCCGAGAGGAAACAGTGTCCATCACAGGAAGGGGAATTAAATATTACTATCACAAAAATAGAATTTATGAGTCGCCAAATGTTGGCTCTGACTCTGTTTCTCATAAATCCAAAAGTGTACATTAATATCCCTGCTTTAGAGAAGGCTGCAAATTGTGGGCTAGCAAGGCCTGTGAATATGTATGCATGGTTTTGAATGTTTTCATTTTATTCAGACACATCCTGTGAAGTACATTTGACACATTGCCTAAATAACTATGTTGTAGTCAAAGGAATGCTTTGAAGTAACGGGTTTCGGATAAATTTTCAATATTTTGTTAATAGGATTTCTCCGCACAGAACTGAAAAGCGAAACTAGATTCTAGCCGTGCGATCTTGGAAATGTACTTCAGCTCTGTCAAAGAGTCAGTGCTTGCCCAGAACACAACCTCCAACTCTGCTTACTGCGCTGAAGCCAGCATCCGTTTGAACTTTCGAATTTTCATTTTGAATCCATTCTTCTGGCTCTTTGAAAACACCAAACTGCCCTTGTTTGAGACTTAGTCCACAGCAGTCAGATCTTATGAGACCTGCTTTCTGCTGCCAATGAGCAGCCTTTGGTAAAAAGCCAGGACACGGCAGTTGAGGACCAGAGATATGATTTTATGGACCACTGTTTTCTGGTAGTGTCTACCTAGATCTCCTCTTCACGAGAACGCATACTAAAGGATACACAAACAGGGATTCAGTATAACTGTTGCACTCTTTAAAAAGCTTTGGCTGTTGCAGTGGAGGTCTATAAAACACTAGAAATCTGGGATCAGGAGTGATTGCAATGAAATTAGTCTCAGAAAAAAAAAGTAGACTCAAATTTAGACTAAAAGAGTAACTACAGCTACGGGGTTTGAGAGAGACCCAGGTCAGAGAGCACTCCAGTACCCATGAAGATTACAGTAAGCCATGTTCAATTTGATCCAGGACACAGACAAATAAATCAAATGTTAGTTCTTCAATTCATCATGATATTGCAAAATCATGTCCTGTTAAGATTCCATTGCATAGAATATGCTTAAGAAGATATGTTTCAATGACTTACCTCCATCCACCTTGCTGACTATTCTTTATCTGGGTAGTACCCGTGCTCTCTCTGATCTCTTCCGTGCTACCCTTTGTTTGGTTCTCATCTGAGTCAGGGTTATTATTGCTGTGATGAAACACCATGGCCAAAGCAACTCGGGGAGGAAAGGGTTGATTTGACTTCACATCACTGTTCATCATCAAAGGAAATCAAGACAGGAGCTCAAGCAGGGCAACAACCTTGAGGCAAGAGCTGACCAGGGTCATGGGGAATTCTGCTTACTGGCTTGCTCCTCATGGCTCACTCAGTCTTATTTCTTACAGAACTCAGTACCAGACCAGGGGTGGTACCACTTACAATGGGCTGGGCCCTCCAATGTCAATCACTAACTAAGAGAATTCCCTACAGGTTTGCCTACAGCTGAATCTTACTGAGGTATTTTCTCATCTGAGGGTCCCTCCTCTCTGATGATCCCTTCCTTGGTTGTGTCAAGTTGACATAGAAATAGGAGATATGGCTCTAATAGTCACCATTATGAACTTCATACTGAGCTAGTATGTTCTGGATCAAAGACAAGTTACTGCGTCATATAATCGTAATCATTTTATGATTGACTAGGTTCTCCTGTACTTACTTTCTGTTATTTATTTGATTGCTTTTGTAGTTATTTTGACTTTTGTTGGGGAGTGCTCTTTGGCTTTGTCTGCCTTTTCAGACATGGTCTCATTACATAGCCAGGCTGGCTTCAAACTCATGATGCCCCCACCTCAGCTTCCCAGTGTTCATATTTATAAGCTGATTTTCCACATTCTAATTCTTAACCAAAGCAACTAAGCAACAGCCATGTTGAGTATATGGAAGGTTGGCTCTTATATGCTCATAAAGAGGAATAACAGAAAACTACCTTGTCTTCCTTCTTGAAGGAGGGAGTACATGTCTGCTCTCATAGATAAAAAGCATAACCAAAACCATATTCTTCACCCTTGGGATACAAACACTTGCATGCCCAAAGGTCATAGAAGCCAATGTTTCCAATTCTGTCCTACAGAGGTCTTCATGACAGATCCATACATGCCTTACGAATGAGAAAACATGTGTGCTCTTCTCTCACTAATGCAGTTACAACTTGACCTGTCATGGCTTGTTCTTGATGATAGAACTCTGGTTTTGTGTATTATATCAAGAAACCCCAACACTACAGAAACAAAAAAAGTGTCTCCTCTACATCCTCCATACTGGTTAGCTGCATTTATTGACACCATGGACACGCTGAGAACTGTCTCCCCGGTGTGATAGAAATACCAGCTGACGGCTGTTAACTAGCCCTTACGCAATTCAGGCTCTTATGGACGTCATTGCAAGTCAAATTCTTAACAAAGGATATTTTAATCTAATCAGTGAAGGCATCTACTTTTCTAAAGGAAGTTCCAAAGTTCAGAGATGAATTTCTTGAAGCAATGAATGAGGCTGCTGAAGAACATTTTCAAAACATCGACTGGCATGTCGACAGCCCCTCCCTTCTTATGAATCAAGAAATGTCTTCCTTTCTTATGAACTTGACAATAGCAGGCTTTCCATTTTCTTTCCCTTTACAACAATTTGCTTATTTCTGGTTTTGTCATAGCTATGACATTTTCAGAGCTAACATACCTTTTTCTCTAATTAAGACTTGAAGGATTATTTCTGCTCTTGTAGCAGCTCATTTTGTCCTTTTTTCAAATTTCTGCGTGTCAAAAATTATATTTTCTAAGCTTCATAAAACTGAATTTGCATTTAAATATGATTCATTTTCCTGGGAAGAGACAACCCTTTAAAAGAATGGCTTAGTCCTGCTTCACCATGGAGAAATACGACTGTGTTAGCCACGTAAAATGGAGCATTTGTATTAAATGCAAAGCATTTCTACATGATGCACTCCACGTGATAATTGAGAGTGATTACTGCTAATTCATAATGTGTCAAACTAAGCCAGATTAGTCTTTGAAAAAGACTCTGTGCCAACAATGAAAACCAATCATATCATTTGTCAAAAGTGCTATATTCCCCATAAGAGAGACAATGCTGAATTATAAAGAATATGGAGAACAATCAATTTATGACCTATGATTTATAGAAGTTAATCTATCATAATTTAATTTTTTGCTTTCTGATACAGCATTTGAAAACAATTAAGTGCCTTAATAGTATAAATTGACTTTATCTGATCCCCATGCCTTATAAATTACAAAGGATAAAGTAAATCCTATTATCTAGTCAGGACACAAAATCAGAGTTAAAATTATGGACTCATGGACTGAAAAGATGAACCAGTGGTTAATAGTACTTGATGATTTCGCAGAGACCTGGGGTTTGGCTCCCAGAGCCCATATGGTTGCTCACAACCATCTATTAAGGCCAGTTCCAGGGAATCTGGTACCCTCTCCAGGTCTCTGTGGGTACTATATTTCATGATGCACAGATTTTACATGCCAGCAAAACATCCAAACACATAAAATAAAAATAAATAAACACTTATTTAAAAATGTGGGCCAAGAAGAGTTTTTATGACATATACTATTAGTATAGGTGTTTTGCATGTCGTATATTGCTTATGTAAATGAGTTTCAAATGTCATACATTTACAAAGTAAATGAGTTTTACAAGTCTTATATTGATTATGTAAATGTGATAAAGATAGAAAACAGAATTTTGGAAAAACCAATTGTATGGACCAACCTGGTAAGTCAGGGATCATACAACCCCAAATGAATTAAACATTAATATTTGTTATTTTTTCCTAAATCAATGCTACCACACTGACATTTACTTTACAAAATTGTGATGATATCACAGTCTTACTTTTTATGTCTGTGTAATCAAAATAACCTGACAAAAGCATCTTAAGGGATAAATGCTGTATTCTGTCTCATAGTTTCAAGGTACTATCTGTGATGATAGGCAAGTCCTGGCAGTAGATCGTTGAAGCAGCTGATCACGCGATATAGACTGTCAGAAAGGAGAGACCCATAAATCCTCCTGATGAGTTAGTTTCCTTTTTCTCAGTCAGTCCATGACCCTTGCCCTGGCATTAGTACCATCTTCCTCTGGGGCGGGTCTTGTGTATGAGACACCAGGGAGACACATCTGCATCTCTCAGGAAATATTTGTAGAGCCATCAGTTCCACAGTCTCTGTCATCCTAGAACAACGACGATGCTTCGGGAATACCCCAGAAGCTGCCTCTCCTCACACAAGGCTCTACTACTCCCTGGACAACTTTGCTGGCAAGTCAGTTTGTGTACCAGTTAAACCTATCTCTGTCTAGCAGATGACAGTAGAGGTAAACTACTCTATATCCTTCCTAGTTACAATAACCTTCAAAACCATTAAGAGCAGGCTTATCCTTCAACAATTCAGTCTGACGTTCTGTCAGCCATTTGTAGTAAACCTTTCAACATCCAGGGGCATGCAGACCGGCTTCACAAATGCTGTCCTTGGACTTGGATATTTGGGCACATCTCCCTTCCTGTTTCTCCCACCACCAAAATAAAGTACCCTTCAGCTTGGGGCTTTCTTTCTGTTTGCCCAGAACATTCCTGAGCTTGCTCTTCAAGGATTTGAATGTCCCTGTTCACAAGACAGTATTCCAGCTCCTGAAACATCACTTTCCATAAAATGTTAGAATGTTACATAGACTGCTGCCTGGGAAATGAATAATTTTAAACATTTTCTGGTCCAATTTGCCTGTGGAAATCATATACTGAGAGGAGAAACTGAGAGAGAGTAGGTCCGTATTTATCTGGATTCTAGAAGATGGCATGCAAAATGCTTTCTACCACTAATGTCAGCTCTGTCTGCGCTATGCTCACAGGCTGAGCAATCTCCAGTGGGGCAGCCAGGCTGTGTTTTCACACCCCGTGGTTCCACCTAAGCTATTCTTCCTCTAAGAATCTTTCAGGGCAAGCCATTGCACTGGCATTAATAAGATTACTGCAAATGAAGATCTTTATTAGATATTGTATGCTTTGGGCTAAATCGTGTTTATCTCGATATAATTATACTTAGAAATGGGAGTTTAGATTAGGTCATGGAGACAGAAATATTAGGATGAGAGTATGTCCACACGAGAGGAGAAAATGAGAGCAGACCCCACCCCTCTCTCCTGCTACAAAGAGCATAGTCTAATGAGGAAGTTACATCAGAGCCTAAAGCTGTAGACCTCGGACTTCCAGATCCACAAGAAAGTACATTCCTGTGGACATAATCAGAGCAGGTGTGCTAAATCAACTGAAGTTCCACGACAAGCAACATCGTCTACTTGTTTGCTCATCTGTTTCTCTTGATAGTGTCCAGGGTCTCCCTATGCAGTTCAGACTTGTCTTGAAATGGCTATCCTCCTGCCTCAGCTTTCCAAGAGCTGGGGTTACAGGCATGTGCCACCACTGTGTGCAGCTGTCAGCACTTTTTCAGACAAATTTTTTTTAGATAATTACTACATGAACCTTCTTGATTTTCTACGTCCTCACCTTTGCATTCTGACATTCGCGAAAGTTATCACATATTTTAATGTATTTGCTTTGTGATCCATAAGGCAGCAGATGGCTCAAGTCTCCTCTTAGATGTGAAGTCACCCACTCCATACCCAGTTGGAATCTCAGCTTGTTTCTTGTTTTGACTCCATACAATCTCCTTTTTTGTATTTTTCCCATGATTTTTGTTTAGCATAATCAAGAAACTTCAACAGCTTTCTTGTCTGCTCTCTGAGATATGTGGTCACTATGTCCTATATCATAGATAATTCAATTAGGTATTCCATTTATAGAGGTGTTCTAAAAGACATACAATGATCCTATTTAGTAGGTGTCTAAAAAATTTTTTTTTTACTTTATGATGGGACAGAGGGTGCTAACACTTGTTTGCTATGAGTGTTTTTCCACTCCAGTTAAACACACACACACACACACAGAGAGAGAGAGAGAGAGAGAGACAGAGAGAGAGAG
>LOEQ01004534.1:84899-110816 GCA_001685075.1 Bramus lutescens
ATGAATACAGTTTGTGTGTTGTTATTTCGGGATATAAGCTAGCCATGCGGGAGCCAGGCGGGACGAAAAACAGGCCCGCTCGCCTTTTCACTACACTCAAGGACTTCTACAGGTTTTTTTTTTCCTATCAGTTTTATAGTTTCTGTCCTCATTTTGTCTTCTAGCAATTTTGAGTTTATTTTTGTAACAATAAGAGATAGGATCTTGTTCCCTTCTCCTGAACATGGACATCCAATTTTCCATTTATTATTGATAACTGACCTTTCTCCAAAGCTTGATCATCCAAGTTCTGTGGAAAGCCAGATGGGGATACATACAAAGGTTTGTGCTTAGCTTGCTTCCGCTCTGCTGCTTTATGTCAGGTTTTGCTTTCATTCTTGCTTTTAGATTGTTCTTATGATTCTTAGTTAGCTAGAGATGGATGCTTTAAGCAGCATCCTGTGTTCCTCTCACTGCTTTGGGGGGACTTCTTACTTCTTTGACGTAAGATGTGTTGGAGTTTTCTCACACCATCTGTGACACTGTCCTGAACTATGTGTTTCTCCACAGAAATTTGGAAGTATTTATTAGAAAACAAACTATAAACTTGAACTATGCTCATTGTTATTTTTAGTGGCATTTAATTTGTATGTTAATAAATAAAACTTACCTGAAGATCTGAGAGTAAAACAGCCCCCACTGGTCAGCCTTACAGACCAGGCAGTGATGACACACACCTTTAAGCCAAGTAGCCACACTAGATTGCCATAGAAACCAAGCAGTGCATGCCTTTCATCCCAGTGGTACAGGCCTTTAAGCCCAGTCCTAGAGAGGAATATAAAACAGAAGGAGACAGCTCTCAGTCTCAGTCTCATTCTGAGATTCCTGGAGGCAGGATCGCCATTTCAGACTGGCATTGAGGTAAGAACCAGTGGCTGGCTGCTTTGCTTTCCTGGTCTTCCAGTTGAACCCCAATATCTGTCTTTTGGCTTTTATTAATTGTGCTTCAGACATTAGGATTTTATTGTTTCTAGGCCCTCCCAGTGCTAAGAAATACATATTTCGGTATATATTATATATGCATAGTCATATTTACATGTCTGTCTACTGGATACATAGAGCCATTATGTTATATGGTGTATATAGATATTGGTCAGACTCCACAGGATTTATTCAAACCCTTCCCATTTCCTTAATGACATATACTCGTTCATTCTTCCTTCCCCTCCTCCATCCTCTTCCTCTCCCATCTGCATCGTCCTCACAGATCAAGAGACAGAGGATGTAGGGAGTTATCCTATCTCAAACGATTGCTAAGTGATTAAAAAAGAAGCTTCAAATCCAAACTATGTTTCAAATTCCAAGCTCTTTATCACCGGGCTTCACTATGACTCTAATAGAAGCAAAACCAGCCTTACCAACTACAAACTCTGCCTTGAAGCAAGTTTGAGATCTGTACCCCATTTTTAAATGGATTATTTGGAATTTTTATGTCTAATTTCTTGAGTTCCTTATATATTTTGGAGATGTCCTCTGCCTGATGTTGGGTTGGTGAAGATTTTTTCCCATTCAGTAAGCTGTCTTTTTGTCTTATTGACTGTGTCCTTTGCTTTACAGAAGCTTCTCAGTTTTAGGAAGTCCCACTTATTAATTG
The DNA here is from genome assembly GCA_001685075.1 of Bramus lutescens. Taxonomy (NCBI): domain Eukaryota; kingdom Metazoa; phylum Chordata; class Mammalia; order Rodentia; family Cricetidae; genus Bramus; species Bramus lutescens. The sequence goes on from LOEQ01004534.1 coordinate 86,533, forward strand.
TTGCTCTCAGTGTCTGTGCTACTGGTGCTATATTTAGGAAGTGGTCTACTGTACCCATGAATTGAAGGTTACTTCCCACTTTCTCTTCTATCAGGTTCAGTGTGGTTGGATTTATATTGAGGTCTTTAATCTATTTGAACTAAACAAAGAATTATCAACAGAAGAATCTTAAATGGCCAAAAGACACTTAAGGAAATGTTCAACATCTTTAGCCATCAGGGAAATGGAAATAAAAATGACTCTGAGATACCATCTTACACCAGTCAGAATGATTAAGATAAAAAACACCAATGATAGCTTATGCTGGAGAGGATGTGGAGTAAGGGGAACACTCCATTGCTTGTGGGAATGCAAACTTGTACAACCACTATGGAAATCAGTATGACGGTTTCTCAGAAAATTGAGAATCAAACTACCTCAGGACCCAGGAATACCACTTTTGGACATATACAAAAGATGCTCAGTCATACAACAAAGACATTTTTCATCTGTGTTCATAGTACATTATTTGTAATAGCCAAAACCTGGAAACAACCTAGATTTGTTTGAGAGTGCCATTATGGAGCTAGCGAGAAACCTAGCACTAGAGAAAATCTCAGAAATCCACAAAGGATGACCCCAGCTAAGACACTAAGCAATAGAGGAGAGGGTACCTGAACTGGCTTTGCCCTGTAGTCAGATTGATGACTATCTTAAATGTCACCATAAAATCTTCATCTAGCAACTGATGGAAACAGAGGCAGAGACCTGCTTCAGAGCACTGGCCTGAGCTCCCAAAACACAGTTGAAGAATGGGAGGAGTGAGACTATGAGCAAAGAGGTCAAAACCATGATGGGAACACTCACTGAAACAACTTACCTGAGCTAATGGGAGCTCACCAACTCCAGACAGACAGGGAAGGAACCAGAATAGGACCAAACTAGGCCCTCTGAATGTGGGTGACAGTTGTCCAGCTGGGGCAGACTACGGGACCACTGATAGTGGAACCAGGATTTATCCCTACTGCTTGAACTGGCTTTTGGGGATCCTTTTCTCTTTGTATGCATACCTCGTTCAGCCTAGATATAGTAGGGGAGACCTTGGACCTTCCCCAAACAATGTACCTTACTCTCTCTGAGGAGTGGATGGAGGGGTGGGGTGGAGGTAATGGGAGGAGGGGAGGGAGTAGGAACTGGGATTGGTATGTAAAATGAAAAAAGATAGTTTGTTTTCTTTAAAAAAATAAAGAAAGAAGTTTGAGAACATCAATGAGTGGCACCAAGCTTAAACTTTAAAGTAGACAGAATATTTGTTCATTTTTAAAAGAAAAAAAAGCAGAATGGTTTTTTCTCTAAATATGGCTCAGTTGTTGCAAAGGATAACCAGGTTTCAGCACCTTCAGAAATCTACAGTTCTGTAAAGGAGTCACTAAGCAGAGACTGGGGGTTGGCTCAGTAGGTACAGTGCTTGCAAACACCCATTTGAGAACCTGAGTTTGGATCCCCAGAACCCACAAAAACTGGACCTAGTAACACACATCTGTAACCCCAGTGTTCCTACAAAGAGGTGGACAATCCCTGAAAGCTCATGAGCATTTGAACCTGCCACAGTAGAGCCAAACAACAGAAAACCCTGTTTAAATAAAGAAGATAGTCAGGGTCTGACTGACCTACACACATATGCCATGTCATGTATGTACCTACACCCCCAAAAGCACACAGGCATATTTTACACACATACACATACATGTACACTAATGTCCCTAAATTCAAAAGAGTCTAATGCAGTCACATGCCAGACAAGGAAAGATTCTCATGTGCTTTCGATCCATGGATAACAAAAGTTTACATGAAATAAAACCGGTTAGTACCAGAAGTTTCCAGTCTGATATCTTAGCATTTCATCTCTCTCCTCTCCTGGTATTTCAGAAAGTGATTTCAGCCCAGGAAGAATAATAAGAAGCTGCCAGCAGTTCCCATGCTCTTCTGTGTCTTTTGACCTACAGAAACTCACAGAAAGCAGCGTGCAAGACTTTTCTCCACTTCAGTTTCATTCTTAAAATTGCTTGAGGTTTTTTAAGTAATAAAATAAGATCCTCTCAGTTTTTGTTTTTTAGTTTTTTTCTTAATTTCTTCTGACATGTTCTCTAACATTTCAAGAAATGTTTTGTCAATGGAAACTGAAAATGTTGACAGCAGAAAACATGTAAAATGTCATACATTTGCTCCAAATGTATGTAGAAGCATTTATGAAATTTACCATACATGCAGCTAATCAGACACAGGGCAGTGACGACGCCATGTGACTGAGACAGCAACCCCAAATGACTTTCAAGTGTGATCCAGTTTCTGACGTTTAAAAATTCATCAGTATCAATAAATGATGACAACTCACTGACCCATCAAAAACACCACTTAAAAAGAAGCAATTAAGGTCATTGGAACTAACACGGAAATGCAAAAGCCTTATGAAAAGACTGACTTCTAACCCTTGACAAAATTAATTCTTCATAGAGGCATCTTATGCAGAAATGTCAGCTCAGAATCTTCCCACTTTGAAGGAAGAAAGTATAATTATACCTATTCTAAAAAGGGGTTGCAAATAGATAAAACTGACAAGAAGAGTGGTACACAGTCATTCAAAATCTTTAGTTTTCTTACATTTAGCCTTCTTTAATAAAGTCTTAAGAAATGTGTAAAAGGTGGTTTCTCTTTAGATAAGTAAATTTGTGTTTATTATATAATATAATTTACATGCTAACTAGAATATAAGATAGAACTACTGATAATTCACTATATCTAATAACTAAATTTAAAATAACTACACTAAGCCTTCACTATCCCCAAACAAGTCATGAGTATATTAAAACCCACTTTTATTTGCACAGCCCCAGAAAAAGTCTCCTTCCTCACACTTCCTTCCCAATCGGGATTCTAAAATTTTGGCACAAAGGTGCAACACAGAAGACTCAAGGAGTTAGGAGGAAGGCTTCTAACTGCATCTTTATTCTAACAGTTGATGTTCTTGGCACGATTTGAAATCCAGGGCAGCAGAATCCAACGCCACTGTCCTACACTGGTAAAGAAGAGGGAAGGAACTTCCCCTTTGAGTGATGGCAATGATGCATTTCAAAGCTAGACTAACTGGAAACAATGAGGTCAATCTGTCAACTCAATACTGAGTCACTAACCACTGGGACCTTGTTAACCAGGGAAGGATTCTAGAGGAAGCAGGCGCTCCCTTGTAGAGGGATGTGTCAACACTAACGCTTCTCCTTTCCTGAGAGCTGCAGAAATGCAGAGGCTTGGGAGTTTTCCACATCCCATCTCTTCTACCAGGTCAGTGATTGAATACTCTGTCTCCTGACTAGCAGTTCTGAAAGGAGAGAGCTCTTCCCTCTCCTTGTACTAGGAACACTACCAGGAATACCTTCTCTTCTGAGGAAAGCCCATTTACACACACACACACACACACGTACATGTGTACACTTGCACACACACTCACCTATGCACACTGTAGGTTTGTATACAAGTCATTAAGATTTGTGGCTAAGGTGAGAAGACCCTAACACTTACTAACCTGAGAGAATGTTGTTTTATCTATAGACATTTTTATTTTCTTGGCTGTTTTACATTATATAATACATATGATTATATATAATAGATGTGATTATATTCACCCCACATCACTCCCTAGTGCCTCCATCTTTTCCCTCTGACCCCTTGTTCTCCAACTGCTCCATTGGTGGTGACATCAAGAGAGAAAATGACACTGCCTCACTAACAGAATGACCATTAACAGCCATTAGCTCCTAAGGGAAGGGATGGGGTCCCAGAGATGCCTCCTCTGTCTGTGGTGGAAAGATGGAGGCTCACTCCTGTGCAGGTACCCTTTGCTGCTACGTGTTCATGGTTGCAGTACTGATGCCACATCTGCATGGCAGCTTTTCATGGCCTCCCTCTCCATCTCTTGGTTCTTATCTCCATTCTCTTTTCTGTGATGTTCCCTGGGCCTTGCAGGGTGTTTTACTTCTATGTCTGCTTCACTAGCTGTAAAATGGGGATGAAGTTTGCTCTTACTACCTTCCAAAGATGTTGGGAGAACAGTAGAATCAGAAGAGCTTAAAAAACTCATATTGAAAAATCGTGGCGTTTTTACTACCTTCATACTTTCACTTTCTCATATGATACAATGAAAGTTAATGTTTAAGCTGCCCGAACAACTGCTTAATTGGAAAATCTTGTTTAAATTAATCTGGGGACTAGTAAATTTATCTCTTCAAATAAATATGGAGCTGTTCATGGAGCAGATGTGATGTCCTTCCAGCACTGGCCTTCAGCTCGTTTGCTGAATCATGCCCATCTGTCACTCACTGTCTATTTCTTCTTCCTTTGTTTCAAATAATACCCAAGAAGCTACTAGGCTGTCCCAAGATCTGTATAGGCTGGTATCTTTTTGCTTTAAGGCACTACAGTATCCTCCTGCTTATCTCGCGTGAGTCTCAAACTTAACAGAAGGATTCCACATGAACACAAATCCATCTAGTGATACTCAGTATGAGGAGTGAAGGTAAAATGTATTCCACAAGCTTCATCTGTCATCTTCCAGAACAGTGCCATCACTTTTGTTGTGGAATTCAAGATTATTCACGAAGCACTTTTCTCAAAGGAAATCGGGCAACGTGTATGATAGAACCTAAGTTCATTTCTAATTGTAACTTTATTTATAAGACCATATTATTTAGCACTTTACTCATTTATTACTCAATGAATACACGTTGCCTGATTTCCTTTGAGAAAAGTGCTTCATCCGGCGATGGATGGAGACAGAGACAGAGACCCACATGGGAGCACTGGACTGAGCTCCCAAGGTCCAGTTGAAGAGCAGAAGGAGGGAGAAAATGAACAAGGAAGTCAGGACTGTGACAGGTTGGTCCACCCACTGAGACAGTGCTCCTGAGCTAAGGGGAGCTCACCAAATCCAGCTGGACTGGGATCGAACGAGCACGGGATCAAATTGGACCCTCTGAATGTGGCTGAAAATTGGGGCAGACTGAGAAGCCAATGATAATGGCACTGGGATTTGTCTCTACTGCATGTACTGGCGTTTTAGGATCCTATTCTATTTGGATGCATACCTTCCTAAGCCTGGATGTAGGAGGGGAGGGCCTTGAACTTCCCACAGGGCAGGGTACCCTGCCCTCTCTCAGGACTGGAGGGGGGAGGGTATGTGGGGAGCAAGAGAGAAGAGGGGGGAGGGGAGGAAGTGGAAATTTTGATTGGTATTATTTATAAAGTAATAAAAAAANACCCTCTGAATGTGGCTGAAAATTGGGGCAGACTGAGAAGCCAATGATAATGGCACTGGGATTTGTCTCTACTGCATGTACTGGCGTTTTAGGATCCTATTCTATTTGGATGCATACCTTCCTAAGCCTGGATGTAGGAGGGGAGGGCCTTGAACTTCCCACAGGGCAGGGTACCCTGCCCTCTCTCAGGACTGGAGGGGGGAGGGTATGTGGGGAGCAAGAGAGAAGAGGGGGGAGGGGAGGAAGTGGAAATTTTGATTGGTATTATTTATAAAGTAATAAAAAAAGAAATGAGCTTAGGAAAAGATGTAAATACAGAAATTGTCTACTAGAGGTGAACACTTGGCTATAATACCTAGGTGTCACCAAGAAGGATGTGAACAAACAAAGTCTCAAGGCAGCAAGTCCTGAGTTTTTGTGACAAACTGATATCTGAGGAAGATATGGGGAGGAGACAATGGGCTTTCAGTCTAGACTTTCCTTGACTACAGGAAGTGAACTTCAAGGTCTGACTAGGAATCAAGACTCAGGACAAGGGAAAATCGTTGGACAGAAGGTGTGAAGCTGGACCTGTTGCTTCTGGACCAATACCTAGAAGCCCAAATATTTCTCTATACACCAAGCATCACCTTCCAAAGCTGGCATGGCCTCTCAGACTGAGAAAGATCTGTAGAAACAAGAAGGAAAAATCCTTAACAACTATGCAGCTTTGGAAGCCAGACTCGAAAGAAGAATGAGACTCCTTCAAAGCACATTCTACTCATGTGTGACAATAAAATGGAAAAAAATGACTTCACATTATGTTCATATTGAGTACCCCAAAGCTGTAGACATCAGTTAGAGAGGGTTGAGAAAACCAGGGCCAGAGATGTAACAGGTATCAATGAAAACTTTAGGTCATGATAGGGAGCTGTGGGCAAGGGGAGTTTAAGGAAAAGCATGGCTTAGTTCCAAGTGTCTCTCCACCTAGATACAGTACAGTACCATTTTTTCCCAACAATACACACCAAACCAGTGTTTACATTAAAATGCCATTGTGGTCATTCTCAGAAGACGAATGTGACTACAATGAGCCCAGAACAATGACATCCTTGTTACAGGAACTCAATTCAAAAACAAATACTGAACAGAGCATAGTCACACTCAATCCTCTGACAAAGCCCCCTCATACATAGCTAAGGATACACATTTTCAAAAATTAACACCCTTTGAACACAAATTGTGAAGAAGTGTTTATTGTGTCAAACATATTTTAAAACATTTTGTGTGTGTGTGTGTGTTTTTAATTTGTAGCATAAGTCGTGATAAGAATTTCAGTTGGTTATAAAGCAGGCAAGCCACTTCAGAATGGATGGAAAAGAAATTTTCTTTTGTTTCTAAACTAGTCAACCAATAAAAAGTCAATGCAATTTTTGAAGAAAGGATTTTATCAGTAACTATGGCTACTGGTTGATTAGATAAAGTCAGTATATCTTGCCATGAGCCCTCTTTGAATCATATTTTCCATTTTTGGATCTAACAGTTTTGAGAAATTAAGACACCATAATTTGAGCTAGTCCTCTGAAATTGTGTTCCAAGATAACACAAAATGTAATTACATCTATTTCTTTACAATTCACAACATTTATAAAATGCATCCCTTTCAGGGGATTGGGTCAACATGCTATGATTGCTCTCCTTAGCAAATCAGAAATTTATTTCCTCAGCCTAAAATAAGAGATCTGAAATATATTTAATACAAGACCAGAAAATACATCACTGATGACAAACTTGGGTTTGAAGAGTGGCAAATGCTCCCCACTAGATCTTTATACACTGAATATCAAATTATCATACATGATAGCCCCCCAAAATAATTATGTCTCAATAAAAAGTCATGATAAAGACTCTTGACTTGGCCAAATTTCAGTCGGGACTCTGGATATGAAGTAGTCATATGTGTGTACTTTGTAAACTCCAGTCTTAGAAAACAACGCTGTAAAAGTAACTTATCACAACCAACATCAACCATCCATATCAAAGCTCTCTCATTCATTACTCTTGCCATCTGGTCACCCTGGCTGCCTTTACCAGGAAACCTGTTAGGTTGATGCAGTTAAACTCATCACCCAGATCTAATGTCTCATTTGAACAATTCTCCATCCACCAACTCTTATTCCTTGGCTTTAAAGCCCCCATTACCCTAGTATATTGAGACTGGATTCCATTATGCACCATGGTCTGCCTTCCTCTATTGCAATTGCATCCAATAAAATTTGTCTCTGCCATTTTAACTTCTGCCTGACTCTGGTTTTCTTTGTCATGAACAATACTTTCTAGAAATGGCTATTTTTCAAAAAGAAATAGACTTCTAACCACTCTCTGTGCTATCAAGTCAAGTGTTATTGCCTTGATCTTGGGGATATTTCAAAGAAATATTCATCAAAAAAGAGAACAAAAGCCAAGATAAAATAGAATAGGTAATCTGAAACAAAGCTAATAAAAGGAGGAAAATTGAAATCGTAAGTCCGAGCAAGAATCAAATAATTGGGAATTGACAATTGAAATATAAAATGTGGGGAAAGGAAAGGAAGCTTGCACACTGTCTAACATGGTACAAAGAGCACCATCCAGAACTGAGCAGTCAAGCAGCATTTTAATCAACTGTCAAGATGAGCTTTTAAATGAAAACAGCAAAATCACTGGAATCTCAAAAAAAAAATAATGAGCTAAATTTTATACAAAATTGACTTTTAATATGCCCTCAAAACTAATTTCCTCCAATTTAGAAGTGGATTGTAAGTGTATATGGTCCCAGTTCAAAACACATAAAATGGCTATACATAGTGGTTGATTAATAAATATGTGATTAGAGAATAAATGTAGATGATTATTGTGTTTTACACATGTGTTTAAGTAGCAAGAGAGCTGTTTTCTTCAGTCTCCTTATAATTAATACAAGAACTGAACACTTGTGATCTTGAATATGTATTAAATCCTCAGTGTTGAGTGTGTTCTCTCAAAGAAACATCACCTTGCAAAGTCTGTGATAAACCATTTAAAAGATTTGCTTGTGATAAATCATTTAAAGGATGTGTTGCTTTTTTTTAAGTATATGAATGTTTTGCCTGCATGTATGTACTTGTACATCCAAGCAAGAGCCTGTGGAGGCCAGAAGAAGGTATCATATCCATGTCACTGGAGTTATGGAAAATTGTGAACTGAAGTGTGGATGCTGGGAACTAGACACGAGTCCCCTACAAGAGTAACAAGTGCTCATAACAGTTGAGCCATCTCTCCAGCCCCACTCCTGAAGTAGTTAATGTGTTATATATGCAATTGGCTTTCTGTGCAGTTGCAGGTAAGTCCCTTCATAGCCCTTTGCCCCTCACATCCTCGTCACCAATTCTGATGAACAAAGCTCTCCTGACTAGAGAATATTGTGAAAAAAAAAAGTCCAGATACTTTTACAAACATCACACCATGTTTCTGGCATTTATAACGCCATCATAATTAAATTAGATCTAGATTTCTGGATGAAGAAAAAAACATCAATTCCAGACGATGGTTAATAAATTGTACTAAGATTTAAAAGCACAAGGACATTTGTGAAAGGTCACATTTTCATGTAGTCATTAATTGGGGTAGCAATAAACTACAAAGGTTTTTGAGTATTTTAATAAAGAATTTTCTTTTAAAAGGAAAGCATTCTAGTTTTCATGTCACAATGGTTATAGGAAGACGGTGTCACAGAATTGAGTGTTTTGTGTCCCTAGGAAACCTGGAGGAACTGGAGGCTCCTGGGCCAGATCCTCACCACAGTGTAACTGAAAGCGAGAAAGACAATGAAACTCTGTGTTCTAACAATGGATCACTCAGAATCAAAGGCCAAAGCTACCTCTAATGAAAAGGTGGGGGTTTGTTTGACACCAAAGTGAGAAATATCATGCTAACATTTTGTTTTGAGAATAATGTAAATGATAACAAGACCAATCATGTATATAGTGCCCCTCAGATTATATTTGGATCCACCCCAGAATAATTTGGGTAAAAAAAATTGGCAAGCAAAGATTATGTCAGTGCCATGGCCTTGAAGCCTTTGGCAAAGGAGGAAAGGACACAGAAAGTCTGGATAAAAGAAGTGCCTCAAAGCTCATCCTGGGTGGCAGCAGAGCCCATTTCCCAGAAGCAGATCCTCCTGTCTGAGTCTGCCTCTGCCGAGGATAAAGACAGGTGAGGAAACATGACTTCCTGGGAATGAGCATGTGACCAGAGATGGGGGAGTGGTGAAGGCCAGAGTGTGAGCAAAGACGAGAAAACAAGCGGGAGAGATGATTACACTCAATGCTGGCTGTAAGACATGTGGGCCTTATGATATCCCTAAAACTAGGCAAACACAAATTTAACTCTGACGTTGGAGTGTGGAGTACCGGTGAAGTCTGTAGAAATGCAGTGGCTCAGAAAAGGGCTGGAGGAAATCGGGGACAGACTCGCCCCGCATTTTCAAGTTCTTCCCAGAGCCATTCCAGCTAGTGAATCAGAACCCACCATGGTGCTTTCTTAGGCTCTGGTTGGTAAGCACAGGTTTTATATAATAACAGCCAACTAAATCCCAGAGACTGTTTTTTTGTGTGTGAAGTACCTGATTTGACTTTGGAAACTGGAAACAAAATTAACTCCCTTGTGGGCTCTCCCAAATCTATTTAGTTACACCATCTAGTTCTCCAAACTAATTATCTTGAATCATAAAACCCAACTTTTCTCATGTCTGGTGATTTAACATACTTTGTGAGTCATTCTTCTGCTTAAGCCATTGCCTTTTTTTTTTTTCTTGGTAAAGCACAATTTAGTGTGAGCGAAGGAATCTTTTCTCATGTGGTTCTTTTTAATATCTGTGCCCGGGTGGCTCTTGTGCTTATCATTTCCACTACAGTAGTCAAGTATCTGCAGAAATCTGGTTCCTCTTATGAATTTAACAGGGAGAGAGCTCTGAGAATAAATCAGTCTGCCGAACACATCTTTATTGGATTTTATGACCAGATCCATAACTCTTCGTGAGACACTCTTCGGGAGATAGGATAAGTAAGCTGAGAATAAATACACCATTAAAATTCAAAATGCTAGGTGCTGGGTGTATATAAAACATCTAAAGGGCTGCATAAGTTGCACAGAAGATGAGAAAAAAGTCCTCAGAGCAGCGCGAGAACAATAAACAATCCACCAAGGAGACAACAGAGGGTAGGCAGCAGGGTTAGGAAGACGCTGTCTTTCAACACATCAAGTTTAAATTAAATGAGACAAGCAAGAGCCACTGTACAACCTCTGCCTGGAGCGAATGGAGGACGGTACCCAAAGTGGACTATATATAACACATCTAGTGGGAAGAAGCTTACAATCGCATATTGATGGTGACTTATCACCATGCTGGTAATTTACCTGTAAAAAGGAGGAAAGAGGACCGGTGTCTACCCTTCATCATGAAATGCTCTCATGTCATCGCAGGTATGACTTCTCACAGTTGTTGGGACAGTGCAAACTCTGATTGATTGGGCCTATAGAGTTCTCACTCCAAGCGACAGCTGAGCCTTTCTGAATAGACTCCGTCTGCTTCCTAGACAGCTTAGCACTGTCAGAAGAGTCTCCTTTCCCAAGCAGAAGACAAACAATTGTTGAATGGAAAATAGCCTGCCTTTCAGTGAGCCGAGAATCATCTTTGCTAGGATGTGTAGTATTCCTCTCATAGCAGCCTTCTAAACACCAGCAAAAACCATGCTAAGTTCTAGTCGACTATCTCCGTAACACGGGTTCCTTGAAGAGCAAGGGCCTAAAGCAATGGTTCTCAACCTAAGGCTGTGATCCTTTCATACAGTTCTTCATGCTATGGTGATTACCCCCAATACAAAATTATTTTCATTGCTACTTCATAACTGAAATTTTGCTACTGTTAGGAATCATCATAATGCAAACATCTGATATTCAGAATAACTGATGTTTGACTCCCTGAGAAAGGGTTGTTGAACACCCAGAAGGGGTCACGACCCACAGGTTGAGAACTATTATGATGTTTCCATCTAACAGGAGATCCCAGAATTCTCTAACTGTAAGTAACCACAGCATGTCCAAGTTCCCATGTTACACTGAGCCTATCCCACTAGTTCGATGTTATTTTACTTGCCAGGAAGCTGCTTCACACTGGGGAAGAACTCTCTTGTAAACAGCAGTAGGCAACTTTCCAGACACTGTTCCCAAAGCTGCGGAGAGCAAACCCATTCACAGGCAGCTGATCTATCTGTGTCATGACTCAATGCACATGTCACTAATTGGCTTCTGGACTGAGTCTCACTCTGCATCTTCTACCCAAGATGAGCATCCTCTTCCACTCAGGTTCAGTTGTTGGGCAATGACAGTAAAAGAAAAAAAAAAAGAACACAATGTACCTTGAAGATTTTAAAAAGATCAAATGAGAAGCAGAGAACTAAGCTTTAGGAAAGCCTTCAAAAATCTTCAAAAGCCTAATAATCCAATATACATTATCCCCTGGGTATGGAAGTGCATGCTTATAAATCCAGAATATGGAGGGCAGGGGTAAAAGAAACATAAGTTCAAAATATCCACATTATATACATACATACACAGGAGGCTCCGTAATACTGTGCTGTGGAAAATTTACTGTCAGCTCCCCATATATTTGAAAAGCATAAAATTCAGAAATGATCTATCTGATAACTAGATTTTAGCAGATTCAATTTTTCCAACTGGGTGAGGAAAACTAAGGATTTGGGGGCTAGCACTGAGCTTGCGGAAGTCATAGGAATGTGTGAAAAGCCAACATAGAGAGAATATCTCTATTCAGAATGTCGTTATACACTGCTCCTGGTATCAGGCAGAGTTCTTTTTTTCTCCCTAAGTAGTAAAGGGAGCAGACAGACAAGGAAAGAAAAGAGTATATTTAACTAGGGGAACAAATGAGTCCTCTATCCTAAGAGTAGAAAGACTAAGTTGAATGAATTAAAATGTTCATTTCATATATGTTGATTTGTTTATGTGTCTGAGTGCTCTGTCTGCATATATGCATAGCCTGCTCAGACCAAAAGTGAGCATCAGAATCCCTGTTACCAGAGCTACAGATGGTTGTGAGCAACCATGTTCACACTGGGATTCATATCCGGGTCCTCTGAAGAGTGGTATACACTCTTATCCACTGAGGCATCTCTCTAGACTCTCACCTGATTTTCCTAAACCATGTTACATGGATAAAGACTCCTTCAAAGTCAAGCACAGTCTGTTGGACAGCAGAAAACGTAACCACCAGTCACAGAGCTACTGCATCTGAGATGCCTGAGCTCCCCACCTTCGCTGCTCTTTCAGCTTATAGCTGCCCTGGATTTCAATAATAGCCATGCCCAACTGAATGACACCTGCAAAGCAACTGGTGAAAGGAAGTAAGTGCCTGCTTCAGAAATACATCTTGTCACCCTCCGATCTCTGTCACCCTCAGCCTCCCCAGGTATCTACCCGGTAATCCTGTAGGCTTTGTGCATTCTTGCAGTTTGGGGCAACATAGTCAGCATCCATAAGGAGTTATGGTAAGAAGAGCCTTACCTCTAAGACAGTCGCCTTGAAACTGGACAAAACAGTAATGGCTGTGAGTTTAAAAATTGAGAAGGCATTGTCTCTGTGAGAAGGAGACCCAGCCACAAAAATAAAAAAGAGGAGCGTCCACATTCAGGAGCTTTAAACAATACTTTCCAAAAGCAAACTTAAACTGCAAACTCTGCTAACAGCTACTAAATACAGAGGAGACTTAGCTCCCGATGTTATTAAATATTAGCACAAAAAAGAAATGCAGGAGCTTGTGAAAATTCACCTCTGTTTTTTGTTTGTTTGGTTGGTTGGTTTGGTTTTCTTGTTTTAACGAGAAGCTGTTGAGGACAACAGACCAGAAGAACAGAAACGGAAAACCAAGCAACAAATATAAAATCATCAGGACAAGCTTCAGTTTAGGTCAGTGTTTAGCTGGGGTGGCTGTGTCCAGGCTCCACTGGTTTGTGTTGTATTTTGAACTTTAGGAGGATCTACTGCTCTTGAAACTGCCTGACATCAACACAAGGAAAAGGCAGATGTTTGCTTGCTCAATAGTCACCTCATTGTGACCAAGCCCCAGACAGGAGTGTGCTAATCCACTTCACTGAACAGCTCTCCAGAAGAAGGTCATGGGTGGCAAGAGGGTCTGATTTGATTGATCCCAGAACTTGATTTTGAGAAGGGCAGATATGAGCCTTTTATTCCTGGTACCTGGTAGAGGGGATTCAAGTATGGAAATGCTTCCCAGAGAGCTCAAAGCCGAAATATCTTTAGTCTAGCAACAACAACAACAACAAAAGAACAACCAACCGTGAAATGCCAATTGGACAGAAAGTTCTGCTTCCTCCTGGAAGTTACTGTGTAGTATTAAAGCCGACAGGAAGGCGGATGTGAAAATTACCACAAACATCATCTTGGTTTGCACGGGGCTGGGATAGATGCCATCTTCTGTAGTCATCCTCTTACACTGATGTCTGTCCTCCTAAAAGCTATGTGACACCCCCAAACCTCCACACTTATCCCATGGAATAACTGAAGGAAAAGCCAGGAATAGAAACAGAATATTATGCTAGATAACAATCCTCACTGCAACCCCAGGACACCCTGTAGATATTTTCTAAGTAAGAAGTCAGTAACTAAGGTGGGGGAACTTAGCTTGGGTCATGCCGTGAACAACAGCTGAAGTCTGGGCCATCACATGGGCCTGTGACCTAAGCTCCATTTCTGCCATATCCTCCAACAATACAAATCCAGAGTATTTTTACTATCTCACTCAATAGTGTAAACAACTATACGGCAGGCAACATTTTAAACTAACGCTTGTTTGCTTGTCTCAAAGATGGCTTCCTCGTGGTGGAGGCATCTCTCTCCAGCTCTCCCTCATCCCATCCCATCACCATCCAATGTCCATCTCCTGCCAGGAGCCACAGTCTATGGTGGAAATGGGATCACATCTGAGCATCTCATTTTCCAAAGGAAAAATTAGCACCCTTGTCCCGTAATGCTGGTGGTCCTGATGGTGCTTAACCTGACGGCTTTGACTCGGAGGAAATGTCTGTTTCTTTTTCTGTTGAAGGGTAGGAAAAGGTAGTTAGCACATCCAACATGGAAAGCACTGAGCTGGGGTGGGGGGGAGCAGCTATTTTATTTCCATCTACAGCAGGAGCTCGCAATCTCAAGGCACATTACCGACATCATTTTCTGATCTCTTTCTGGGACACGTCTAAAGCAGGTTTTTCCACTTGGAGCTTTCAATTTTCTCTTGATTGCTGAAGTGGTTCGTAGCATGAAGATGGTATTTTGCTCCCGAAAAGATAATAGGAAAATGAAGGAGAGCCGGTACACGGTGAGTTGTTAAACAACGTCAGGTCTTGAACCTTCTGTTCCAGGCCCTAAAAGTTTGGTTCTGACTTAGGCAATTAAGGCAAAATGAATTCCGTCCTCTCTTCTGAGCGTGGCTATTCAAGGAGAATCAAAATAAATCATGCAAACAATGGTACTCTTGCCTCAAGTGTGTGGGCTTGGTTTCCTCCTTGATCATACTGGCACTTTCAAATATGGAAAGCATCTAGTGGAGAACTCAGGTTATATCTGACTAGAATACAGTAAGACCCGCAAATAACAATTCAGTCTTGGCAACACCGCCACATTCATAGAAATACAATCTAAACAGACAAGATAATCTTGAAAGACCTCTAAGAGAGCAGGTTAGGACTTGGAAAAGCCCAAGAACTGACTGGCTGTTTGACTCATTGATTGAGCGATTGATTAACTGATTTGTGCATGCATATTTCTCTCTCTCTCCCTGTGTGTGTGTGTGTGTGTGTGTGTGTGTGCATGCACATGTGCCTATCTTGTGTAATGGACATGCATTCACCCATTCATGAGCATGTGTGCATATTCTAGAGCTGTCCTAAAGATGGCTCCCTCCTCTAACATGCTTAGACGAGTTCTTTGGGACAGTCTTCCCAGGAACCTGAGGCTCATATATATTGGCTAACCTGGAATCCAGCAAACCTCAGTGATCTTCCTATATATAAGATCCCAACTCCTATCCCTCATGGCCACAGAGAAAATGCTCAACCCCAGAGCTATCTTTCCAGCCCTGAAAAGCTTTTCAACTATTTTTTTTTTTTGGTTTTGCCCCAAGTTTCTTACATTCAGTGACTATAGTTAAAACAGTTAGAAGAGGATTAAAGATTTCTCTCATCATCTTATTGAACAATTCACAAACCAGGCTGGTCCAAAGTTCTGGTAGTTCCAGAGCCCCCAAAATACACACCAGGATGGGGAGGCTTTAAAGGGATGGATGACAAGCACCATGAAGTCAGTACTCAAGGGAAGGTTTCGTTATGCACATCAACCCAATGGAAAGTCCCTAGTTAAACATTAGTTGCTACTTTCTGATTGGTTCAGATGGTTCACATTGAGCTGAGTCTCCTTCTGCATATGAGCCCCCTTCAGTCTCCTGGACTAACCCATTATCTAAAAGACACAAAGGCACAATACAATAAAACCAAATCAGTCATCACTTGCCAGACAGTAAGGTAGCAAAACAAAACTAAAACTAAATGATTTGAGTCTTTCTTAGAAATTGTAGGAGACACAGAACAAGCCAAGTTTAAATTATCTGTTGATAAGTTTATCATAATTCAGATTCCTAATTCTCAATCCAAATACTTCAATTCTCCAACACAGCTATAGAAATTTTTCATAGACTTCGTTGTTCTCCCCGTCTAGTCCCGCCTCCGAGCAAATGCGCACTTCCGCGCCTGCGTCCCTTGAGCGCCTCTGATCCTCAGAACAAGATCTAATTCACTCGGATAACAGAACTTTTAGGGCACTGATGGCCAACGATGCTTCCCGGGTCTGTGTTATTAAATTCATTATGAACATCTTGATCCCCTTATAACACTATTAGTGAGTTCACATGTGTAGCCCGCAGCCAACCTTGTCCTGCTGAGAGGCTGAAGTTGACCGAAGTCAGCAAAAGTTGGGCAGTGTATAAACCATGGCTGCCAAAGCTTTTGAATGAAGTTCTCTCTGATTTTTTTTCCTCCACCCGAGGAGGTTTTTCTCTTTCATCTTGAGACCGAGGCAGAGCATACTGATGGGCCTTTTCTTCAACCACCCTCAAAGAGGAATATTTGGGACTCATTTGGATTTGATACACACAGCCTGTGTTTTCTGCAGGGTGAGGTAATGTGTCAGAAATAATAACTGTCTCCCTTTCTCAAAGAGAAGGCACCAGAGCCGGCTCTTGCCCCTCCTTCAACTCCAACTCTAGTTCTATAAAGCACGCTAATGAAGTTTTTACCATAGAGTAAGGGATTCAAATCTAATGCCAATTAAGAAAGAATGACCAAAGGAGCTGTTACCAGCTTCTGAATTATACATTCAGACTAAGAGCTTCATGCATAATCTTTATAATTGCTCAAGATCTAGATAAGGCACACATACACTGACTCTTTGTGAAAGCCGATGGAAGACGGGAATATGGCTGTTTTCTTATCACAGGAACGGGAGGGCGCTGGCATCAACACTGCTACAGAACAAACACAGGTGAGCATTTGTACCATTCAGTCAACATGCAATAAGCTGTAAATGAGCTCATCGGAGCCCAGTGCCTGTGAGGAAAGGGGAGAGACTTGGTGTTTTCTTGAGAAGGCAGCAAGTAGGAACAGAGCAAGGGCAGGCACAAGGACTCACGACCCAAGGGTGAATACACACATATGTTCTCCTCACAGTTACATGTTCCTGGCTGCTAAGACCGTTTCAGGAGGTGGTGAACATTCTAGGGAGCAACAGAAGTAGGTGATTGGAGGCACAACTTTGTCAGGTGTCTCATCCCTGGGTGCTTCCACCTCCTCCTCATCCTCTTTTCTTCCTCCACCTCTTTCTCCTCCTTTCTTCTCCCTTTCTTCCTGTCCCACCCATGCCTGCAGATCACCATGAAGTAAGAAATGCAGCTCCATACGGGTACCTCAGTCATGATGTTTTGCCTCACTGTGGTTCAGAATCACTGGTTCTGCCCAGCAATGAACAGGGCCCCTGACGTCATGCACCAAAATTGACCCTTCAGCCTTGAAACCTTTTCTCTCAGGTGTTGGTTGGTCATGAGAGCAAAGGTCTGACAAACACCAAGACCAACAACCATCTGCAAATCCTGAAATTTGATAAAAATGTGAATTTGGTGGGCTTAGTGGAATTAGAAAGTTTGGACTCTGCCTTCATAATAAATAGTCTACCTTTCCCTTTCTTTTTAATCTAAAAGAAAATGGGATGAAAATGTTTTATGAACAGAACCAGCTCTGGACTCCAAAGCTCCACGCATTTTAAGAGCAGACAGCAGGATTCATTTGGTTGCTGGTGGCAGTACACCCTGTTCTTGGAGGAAGCAATGTCTACTGAGATTGTGACTATGTCACACATTTTTAAGGGACTTGCTGAAGGAGTAATTTGTATAATAATCCTTACAACTGGTGTGTAACTACAGCTGGGCAAAATAATACTAATACTAATACTAATAATAATAGTAATCACTGGCTCTAATTGCTAACTTGTTGACTTCCCTTTTGCTAAGGTTCAGATTAACTCTTAGCTCCTCTATGAAGCAGTATGTGATTTCCCTACTAGCCTTGGGTGTTAGCTCTTCTCTATGTAAGAGCCACAAGCACAGGGTGGGCACACCTTTCAGTCATCACTTCCTATCACCAATGTATATGCATCG
This sequence comes from Bramus lutescens, assembly GCA_001685075.1. Classification (NCBI taxonomy): domain Eukaryota; kingdom Metazoa; phylum Chordata; class Mammalia; order Rodentia; family Cricetidae; genus Bramus; species Bramus lutescens. Next base: position 104,614 of record LOEQ01004534.1, read on the forward strand.
AGGGTGTGCCCGCTCTTTCCATCATTAACGTAAGCATACATCAGGGCTATGCTCTCTGCTTCTACGCTGTTCCCAGCAGCGGCGCATGCACATCAAGGACCGTCCCCACTGTCTGCCTAATTTAAATCATGATGCAGGAAACATTCATGTGAAAGTCCTTACACAGACATGTGCTGTTATAGTCATAAGTATACAGCTAGGAAGAGCCGTGGCAGAATAAAAGTAGAACTCCAGTGTCCAAGTCCTAATTTCTGCCCCATAAAAATGTTTAAACAAACAGGAAAAAATAAAAGCTACAAATGAAGTAAAGGATGTGTATATAACCTTTAAAATGTAGAGATGATTTGAGGGTATCTGCACAGGCTCAATAAATCCACTAGAGTCTATAAAAGTGGAAGGAATATAAGCAATCAAGACGTTCAAGGTGAGAAAGGGATGCCCTGCCGCTGGCAGCTTTGAAAAAGGGGGCAGGACCCTTTTGAAGCTGGAAAGGTCAAAAAATGGTGATGCAGACTCCTGTCACACCTCCAACATACAGAACAGTTAGATGATTCATGGATAAAAAGCCACGAGGGCCCCAGTAACCTTCAGCAATAGAAAACAACCCCTGGTCCTGTATAACAAGGAGACGTGTAAGCTTTGGTGAGCTACTAACCGCTTTTTTTTTTGATGACTCTATATGTCACGCGTATTTTTTAAAAAACACACCTTCCCCTCTGGATGGAATAAGCATGCAGTGCTTCCCCATGTGGGCTACACAGGGGGCTCTGCCTACTACTTTTCTTGTTTTATTACCCTGGTCTCCCTCTTACACTTGCACAGGTCAGATACAAAGATTCACAAGGAACCTTGTCCACAGTGCTCTCTGCAGTGCCTGCCTGAAGGACGGGTCCCCTAAATCTCCCTGCCTTTCTTGTATGATGCCTAGGTCATGGGTCCTTTCGCCACTCCTGGCTTCAAGTAAAAATATCTCAAGCCTCTCTCTTTTTTTTTATTTTTTTTCCTTTCTGTGAAAAGACCCTTGAGTGGGTGAAAACCTCATCAACACAACTTTCTGGAATACTTAGGGACAAATCATGTCTTCTTCCCTCACCACTCTGAGAATTCACACTGACCCTATCCCCCAGGGGCGAGCACCCTCTAAGACAGACTGCTGTCATGCCCTTTTGTGCCTGCTTTCATGTTCTTCCCCACCCTTCACTCCAGGGCAGCCAGAGCACCCTTAGAACTCACGTCCCTTCCTTCTCTTCTCTTGATAAATAGTTCCCCATTCCAACAGGCTCGTACACTTTGACCTTGGTTTAGAAAATCACAGAGGACCTGCTCCCCTTGAGCTTCATCAGGCTCATATCACAGATGACATCTTTTTTTTTTTCCTCTTGCTGTCTTTGTCTCAGCAAACTGGTCTTTCTTTAAAGCGACCATTTTCTACTTATCTTGTTCAGAGATCCTGAATGTTGGAGTCTGAGTACCAATTCCTAGGAAGGACTGTAAGAAATAAACAGTTATGGTCTATTTTCGGGGTGAGTAGTGCTTAGAATTCATCAGAGTTTCACATAAATAGGAGGCCCTAGGTCCCTTTGTCCCCTAGCTGGTGGCTGACTTCTACCTGTCTCAGAACTCTAAGATCAGAAAAAGGGGGTTGTCTCAAGCCAAAACGTAGTCAATAGATAAGGATATGCATCCTAAAGCAATAGGGTGGAGAATTAGAAAGGGCAGCAAGTCCTAGCCTATGGGAGAAGATGACAGAAATTTTTTGTGATGGAAACATTAAAAGAACCACTATCTTATATCTAATCAGCTTGCCGGCCCTTTTTGCCTTTCTCTAGTCTGTGTTCTCTGCAGAACTGCATGTTAAAAACTACTTCGTTTTAATTCAACTCTTAATGTGTTGTCTTTTTTTTAATAGAACTCAAGATTAAGCAGCAAGAGGACAAACCCAACAATGTTCTCACTGGGATCTGTAAAGATTATTATGGACACCAGGGAGTCCAGCGCTACAGTCATAGGAGAAAAGCCAGTGTTTGCCTTCCATGTTAGGTCATCTGAACGCCTTGAAAGACCTATACCTTTTCTTTTCTTTTATACCAGAAACAAATATCTTCTATGTACAGTTGAAGAGAAGTTACAATGGCAAGCACAAGAAAGCAATTTTTAATATTTACTTATTAATTAATTAATTTATTTATTATGTATACAATATTTTGTCTGTGTGTATGTCTGAAGGCCAGAANAGGCAATGCTCTTAACCACTGAGCCATCTCTCCAGCCCCCAAGAAAGCAATCTTTAATAGAAAATGGTCAAACCATTTGACAAATTTTCACCATTGGATTTATTGAACACCCACGCTCTGTAGGAATGGTATTGAGCAGGTGAGAATCAACTCCTTGACTCAGGCAGACTGAAAACACTCATGGCCACGTTTCTTTCTTCTTTGTATTCTTTTAATTGGCACAGAGTCATTCTTGTATGCACAGGAACAGTGTGGCATCTTAGTGCCCCTACAAAGTATCTAACAGTTGGGTCCAGGAAATAGCCTATTTATCATGCCAGGAGGTTGTCATTTCTTTGTGTTCAGAACACTCAAAATCCTCTCGCTTGTGGTTTTGAAATGTTCAGTTAATTGTTGCCAATTGTAGTCACCCCACTGAGTTAGATATACAGCACTGGATGTTATTCTCCCATTCAGCCACACTGCTGGACCCAACAGCTTTCTCTCAACCCTTCCTCATTCATTTGTGTTAGCCAATTCGCATATCCTCTTATAAATTTTACTTTTGAGATTATAATTACGTTACTTCTCCCTTCCTTCTCCTTCCTCTAAAATCCTCCCATATTCTTTCATTTGACTTTTTGTTTTCTCAACTCTGGTATCTTGGTTTCCATGTACCTGTGTAACACAATGTGACCGAGATAGGTGGTACCATTGTCAAACTTACTCCTGGAGAGGCTTTGGGGGGTTTCAACTGTATCTTCACTACTGTGACTTCAGGAGAGCATATATCCTGGAAAATGAAGGAAGGGGGACATTAACCAAGTTTGCCTAGCCAAGACCAGGATCTGCTGATCCCGTGAATGCGTAGGTGCACAAATGAGGCCAACCAGGATCAGTGGGGATGCCCTTCGGTTCATGATACAGGATTATGTGGTTGCTTATAGCCACTGCATTGGGCAGTCTCCAGTATTCGTGGTTACAGCTAATGCTGTGTTCGGAATTCTATAGGTCTTTTCAACTTTTCAAAATGGCCATATAAGGTACTATTATTCTTCACCATTTTTCAGTTGAAAAATAAAATGATAACAGTCTCAGAGTAAAGTATGAATAGAAACACACAAAGTTAAAAGAGTGGAGTTGCGCCTGAACTCTTGCATTACAGCACCCTTCTCTTCCCATGCAGCTGGGTGGAAGGCAGTGCTCAAAGGCAAACTGCTTGAACCCTTTGCTCCCACCATGCTATGCTCACTGCCACCACCTAGGCATCTGAAGCAGTGTGTGGTTCCCTGATGCTCCGGGGAAAGATAGCACCCCGGTATACTGTTCATGGTAGCCATATCTTCATATGTGATCACTGCCACTGCCTAGGCATAGGAGGCCATGTGTGGGTCCTCCAGGGAAAGATTTTGCAAAGTCTGTTTCTCTAATCATTTCACTAAATGTGTACATACGTTGTGTAAAAAGACTGCATCTGGGTATTAATTGCCATTCAGGTAACCGGCCCAGCCTTTGTTCTGAAAGCAAGGGTCTAAGAATAGCAGGCCACGAGAGACAGCTCTGCCCTGAGCACCGTTGCCACCATCACATTTATTTCTGTAGCCATTTTAAATTGTTATTTATTTTAGTGTGTGTGTGTGTGTGTGTACGCATGCACAGACACACGCACACACACGAGTGTGCATGCATTTGCCTGAGAGTATATATGTATCCCACATGCATTCAGTGCCCTCAAAGGCCAAAAGAGAGTGTCAGCAGGAACTGTAGTCACAGACAACCATGAACTGATGTAGGAGGGTCATCTGTCTATGTGTTACTTTCATTGGTTAATANTGGTGTGTTGTTATTTCGGGGTATAAGCGGGAGCTGGACAGGACGAAAAGCAGGGCCCGCTCCCCTCATCACTACAATGAACTGCCATGGGGGTGCTGGGATTTGAACCCAGGTCCTCTATAACAGCAACAAGTGCTCTTAACCATTGAGCCATCTCACTAGTCTCATATCCATTAATAAGGGTTCTCCAACCTCTAGGAAGTGTGAAATAGGGGCCAAAGTGGCCTCCCACATCTTCTCTGTTTCTGTCATTTTGTTTCCTTTCCGTTCTTCCTCTTCAAGGCATCTGACATTGGTTCAAATACTTTATGTCACCCATATACATTTTCATGCCAACTTAAAATTTCAAACAGACAACAGTTTCGCTCTTAAAATTCATCTATATTATTTGTCTGCATTTTTAGAGGCAGAACGTCTCTTACCTAATTTAGAAATTTGTAGAGTCAGAGGTAGGGAAGGCGACAATTCAGTAGACAGACTCCTTGATTTTTTTCAGAGAAACTAAGTTGTGTATCCCACAAACATCTGCCTAAAAGGTCTCCTAATGAAGAGCAGAAGCTTAAGAAAACACAATTGATGATCGCTGCAGAGACCTTCCTCCTCCAGAGAGGTCAGAGTTCACCAGACAGGATCCTCCTGTGATCTTCAAACTTCACAGTTTAAAAGTGAGCCTCGTTAGCTCCGATTTATTGGGCAGAGGGACTTGTCTAAACTGTGGTAACTGATCCTCGACAGTATTTTTCTTATTGCAAAATTATACAAATAAATATATAATCAATGTTAAAAACTGATGAAAACTGCCCAGGTTTTAGTGAAAAATGCCCAGGTCTTTTTTCATGACACACGCTCCACACCCTGTTCTAATGACAGATTCTGGAAAACACCGCCTCACCCCCATCTCCTCGGATAACAGGTATACCCTGTCTTCAGTGTTCACGCAGAATTTTGCAGTAGAGGGGGAAAACAGCATTTCCAGAATAAATTTCAAAACTACTTTACCAATGCTAAAAATTCAATGTTCCTCTCAAGACAGGCAGAAAAAAATACAGACCAGCCCTATACCCAGACAGTCTGTGACAAGCAATCTCATCCTGCTGATGGACTATGAGATCATATCTCAGGAGAACAGCACAGTTCCTTCTCTATCATTAAAGCCGGGTGGCGATATTGGTGACAAGCAAGGAAAGTAAAAGCACTATTTTGAGTTAGACTCTCCTACTCTAAACATTTTTCTATCTGTACATCCCCACAAATGTTAGAGTCAAGTGGTTTGACCTGGGGATATCTCACCTTCTTCACCTTTGAAGCATCTCAGCATTGCATCCCTGAGAGGTAGTGTAAACCAGCAAGCCAAGGTTCCCTCCATAAACCCGGACGCAGACATCTGAATGTTATTTTAAAGATACAAGAGTGGGTGGAATCATAATTCAAAACCACTACATTTCAAGGAAGAAAGTCTGAAAAACTAATGAATAAAAACTAAAAATTTCTTTCCCAAGTTCACAGGTCAGGCTTCATCAGCCAATGTGTCGGAAGAATGCATAGTTCCTGCTTTTGTCACTTCAGAACTGTGTATGTGAACTCCACAGTTCTACCATAAGGCATTGCTGTCTGTAGTTATGCAGACCTGCTAAAATGCAAGCTCTGTGAAGATCGAGGCTTCTTTCGAGCTGAGCTGTCATAGGCTTGACCTAGAACAGTTTGCATCTCATGAAAGAAAAGCAAATGAATGAATGTTGGCAGGAGGGAAGGGATGCCTAGACCGGCACCAGAGAGCCTTCGTACAAGCACACGTGTGAAAGCTGTCAATAATTAGCGCTCAGACTGCTGGGCTACGGCATACCTTGGGCTTTTCAGGCCAGCAGACTGAAAAGTAAAGCGCTCACATATATTGAAACAAGAGTGGGTGCAAGTACACTCTGTAGACAGAACCTGGAGAATCAGGGGGGGAAACCCACTTGACAGTGGGAATAATCTTCTTCGTGAAGACTATCTTGTTACGTGTTTGTCTAAAACCAGCTTCCTCTGCTTGGGGACTAACAGCACATGAAGAGAAGACTGTGAACAATTTACTTGAAAAGAATACAATGAATGAGGGTCATCGCGATACACAAACAGACACTAACAGCACATTTAGCAAGAGAAAATGGGAAAGTT
>LOEQ01004534.1:127199-140779 GCA_001685075.1 Bramus lutescens
TTCCTTTGCTCTTCAGTTTTCCAGTGGCTTCCCAGGACCACAGTGGCCACTCGTCCATCCCTCAATAGCCTTCAGATAACACATTGGCAGGGTGACTGTAGCTAATGACAATGTGTTATATAATTCTACAAAGCTAGGAGGCAGGGCTTTGAAGGGTTTCACCACAAAAACAAAAAAAGGGAGCGCCCACGCCCCTTCCATGCTAATTTTTCTACTGGTGTCCTCCTTAATGGATTCATGTTTAAGCATTCATGTTGGTGATATTTCATAGGTATAGCTTCTGACATTTCTAGAGGACACAGTCGCACGGCAAACCCCCTATTTCTCTGGCTCTTACACTCTGTCTGCCTGTTCTTCCGCAATGATCTCTGAGCCTTAGGTGGGGATTTTGTCGTAAGTGTATCCATTGGGACTGGGATTCACAACTTTACATCTAGGTTGGTTGTGGCTCTCTGTAGTGGCCTCCACCTGTTGCAAAGGGGCGTTTTCTTGACGAGGTATGAAGACTACACTTACCTGTGTACATAAGGAAAATTTTTAGAATGTAGTCAAGGCTCACGCTGGTTTAATAAAGGGGTGGCTGTAGGTTCTCCTCCAAAATCCATGTCTTCATTAACCCTAAGTATTTAATTAGGTTTCTAGTACCAGGCATGATTTTTTTTTTCACTTTTTGAGGGTGCCCACTTAGAGAGCTGTTGGTTACCACCACTGAACCCTTAGGGTTACTATGCCATGACAGCCATGGCTGTTATTCAAGGGCATTTTAACAGGAGGGGTAGACTGTAGTTTCCCTGGTTTGGAAGCTTACATGGCATCATCTGGCACAATAAAAGCTAGTTCTTTGGGAAGAGGTTTTCCGGTCAGTTCCAGATCAGGGGTCTCTAGGTCCTGTGTCTGATGTGCATGATGTCTTCAGGAATAAATCTTACCTTATACCTCTGGGGGGGACAACCAAGGGCAACAACAATAACCTATAATGTTTGGGGAGCCTATCAAGTTATCTCTGATCAACAACTCAAAAGAGAGCTTCTCATGCCTGGTGGTAGGGTTTTTGGTAGATGGTCTATAGTTCTTATGGGGAACATTGTAAGCTCAAATAAAATTTCATATACACTATATATGTGTGTGTGTACACATATTATATATACATATATACTTATATGTATATACTCAGTTGTATAGGTATTATGGTTAATAGGATGATTCCTTATGACTTTTTCAGACATCCTGTTTCACCCTCTTCTGTATTTATCTCCCTCACCAGGCTTAGAGTCCCACCTATTTTTCCTATTTCCCCAATCAGATCACTTTTACCCTGCTGTTCCCCTCTTTATTACTCCCCCAGCCCTCTATCCTAGCAATGGTCTCGTCTCACTTCCCTGGCTTCTGCAGTTACTAAAGGATATGTATTCACATCTGTAGATTTGTAGCTAGAAGCATCCCATGAGAGACCGTGAGAAATATTCGTCTTTCTGGTTCTGCATAGCCTCATTGGATACGATCTTTTCTAGTTGCACGCATTGACCTGCAAACTTCATGATTTCTTTGTTCTTTACAACTGCATAGTCTTTCACAGCTCATGTGTATCACATTTTTATTTTTCATTGTTGGTTAAAGGACATCTAGCTATTGTTAATAGAGCAGCAATGAAAATTGCTGGGAAAGTATCTATGGAGTAGGATGTCAAATTCTTTGGGAATTGCTAAGGAGGGATATAGCTGGGCTACATGATAGATTTATGTTTAGCTTTCGAAAATTCTCCATACTGATTCCCACAGGGACAGCACCAGTTTGCAATCTCATCCATGGGGAATAAAGATTCCCTTTCCCCACACCCTCCCTAGCATCTGTATGTTGGAAGTTAATCTGTGTCATTAAGTCCAGTAGTGGGTGCACCAGAGATTGATGCATCTATGGTTAGGGTAATAATATCTTCTTGGCTAACTCTTCCCTTGGTTAGAATGAAGTGTGTGCCTCTTTACCTCTTCTGGTTAGTTTAGTTTGGAGTCTATTTTGACACATATTAGTATAGTGATAACTCTTTGTTCCCTGGCCACATTTGGTTGGAGTGCTGTTGTTCATCCTTTTCTTCTAAGGTGGCATCTGTCTTTAAAGCTGAATTGTGTTTCCCGTAGACAACAGACAGGTGGACATTTTTTCTTGATCCGTTCAGTCGTCCTGTGTTTTTTGATTAGAGGATTGAAGCCACTGATATCAAAAGCTATTGTTGAAATGTATGTTTTAATTGTGGCCATTGTGCTGTTGATTTTTGTTGTTTGTCTTCTCAGGGGTGCTTTGTATTTTAAGAATGATAGGTTCACATTTCTTTCAACAGTATCGTGGCTCTGCTTATTCCTCTCTTCAGCATGAAATATTGCTTCCTATTTTTTTCTTTAGGTTTGGTTTGTGGGATATAATTTTTTCTTTATTTTTAATGCATTTTCCCCTTTTAATTAGTTTATTGTAGCATGAATCCTAATTGGCCTTAATAATAAAAACCTGGAGTCAGATATAGGGGTAAATCCAATCAATCAGAGAGATAAAGGAGCAAGCCACAGTCACCTGGTAGCTCACCAGCTTCTCAGCCAGAAAGGGCCAAGCTCCTGTCTCTGCCTGCCTTGTATTCTTCCCTCTGCCCAGCCACATCACTTTCTGTTTTCCCTCCCTAGTGCTAGGATTAAAATTGTGTGCCTCCCAAGTACTGGGATCAAAGGCATGAGATCTCAAGTGCTGGGATTAAAGATGTGTGCCACCACTACCTCACCTCTGTGCTTAAGTAGTGGCTAGCTCCACACTCTGATCTCCCGGCAAGCTTTATTTGTTAGCGCACAAACAAAATAATCACCACAGTTTATTTTTCCAACCAAATCACAGTCACCCCCGCTCCTCTCCTCCTAGACCCCCCTCCTAGCTCCACTATCCCCACCTCATTTTACTCCTCCTCATTTCTCTTCAGAAAAGGGCAGGTCTCCCCTGTGTGTTAGCCAGCTTTGGCATATCAAGTTACACTAAGACTAGGCACCTCCACTCCTGTTAAGACTGTATGTGGCAACCCAGTAGGAGGGAAGGATCCAAAAAGCAGGTAACAGAATCAGAGACCCTGCTGTCCCTGTTAGGATCCCATAAGAAGGCCACAACCGAAGTGTATGTGCAGAGGGCCTAGATCTGTCCTATGCAAGCTCTCTGGTTGGCAGTTCAGTCTCTGTGAGCCCTACAAGTCCAGGTTATTGATTCTCTGGATTTTCTCATAGTGTCCTTGACCCCGCTGGCTCCCATAATCTCTCCTGCTCCTCTTCCACAGGATTTCCCAAGCTCTACCTAATGTTTGGCTATATATCTTTGCATCTGTTCCTATCAGTTGCTGGATGAAGCCTCTCTCTGATGACCATTGGGCTAGCCAATGATCTATGAGTATAGCAGAATATCATTAGCAACCACTTCATTGACTTTTTTGGTGTTTTGTTTTGCTTTGGCTTTTACCAGTCATGACTGATTCTATCATAGGTCTCTGAGCTGTCCAGACTCTCTAGGTCATGGCCCTTCAGGCTGTGTCAGGGGTAGGCTCCCTCTCATTGCATGGATCTCAAGCTGGACCAGTCATTGTCTGTCTACTCCCATTTTAAACTGTATCATGAAAAGTGTTGCTTTTGCCTTCGCTATTGTGGATAGTTTTGCCAGGTATATTAGTCTAGTTTGATTATCATAGTCTCATAGGGCTTAGAATGCATTGCTCTTGGCTCTTCTGGCTTCAAGTTTACATCAAAATCTCAATTGTTACTCTGACAGGTTTTCCTTTAGATGTGACTTCCGGTTTGGTTTTGTTTTTCTCTTGTAGCTTTCAATATGCTTCCTTTGATATGTACACTTAGTGTTCTAACTGTGATATACTATGGGGATTTGATTTTCTGGTCTGTTCTATTTGGTGTTCTTTGTGATTCTTGTTTCTACATGGGTGTGTCTTTCCTAAGTTTGGGGAAGTTTTCTTCTATGATCTTGTTGAATATCTGGTCTAAGCCATTGACTTGGAATTTATCTTCTTCATCTTTGCTATAATTTAAAGGTACTGTCTTTCCTGTTTTTTTTTTTAAATTTTTCATAGCCCTTACTTATTAGATCTTGATTTTCTACTTTGTTTTCAAGTCCTTCAAGTTCTTCTACTTGAGTCATTGTGTTAATTTCCTCTTGAGTTTTCTAGTTGGGTTATTGGGTTTTATAATCCCATCTTTATTTCAGCTTGAGTCCTCTTCAATGACTTTATCTCTTTATTGAATTCCATGTCCGCGTCCTGTCTGTCTTTGTCATTTCCCTCTGCCTTGTGTTTGTTCTTTCACTGGCCATCGCTTGGGTTTTTATTCTCTTTAATTTCATTGAGTTCTTTCTTTGTGTCTTCTTTATATTCCCTAAATTCTTAGTTGAAGTTTATGATTGTTCTTTAAAATTCTGGATCCTGGAATTAATCCTGGTAGTTCCCATTGGCAAACATTTCTATAGGACAAGTAGGTTATAGAGAGGAGATACTGGCTTGATCTTTCATATTGTTTGTATTTTTGTGAGGAGACATGGGCATGTAGACTTCCTTCTGTGTCTTATAAGGACAAATAAGGTTGGAGCAGAAAAGAGAATGTACAGGTAGCCTGGCCCTATAGGTTAGAAATAGTTTAAGTGGGATGAAATCATGTTGACAGAGGAGAGTGGGATAGTATGCAGATTGTCTGACCTTTCTCAATCCTGGAGTATGGTGGTAGATCTGGTTGGGTAGAAAAGTTGGCTTGAAGTCAGGGGAAGGGGTTTGTTTGGGGTCAGGCAGGGCAGATCCTGGTAGAAGCCTAGAAGTTGGTTGTGGCATAGACAAGGTTGGCCAGACTAGGCTGGGGTACTGGATGTGGGATGAAATCTAGAGCTGGTGGGTTGGGGGGGTCAGTGGAGGGGAGGGTCAGACAGGCTCACTAGCCTAGACCCTAGAGAAGAATGTGAAGGATCTCCAAGATGGAAGCTTTTATACCTGAGGAAAATACAACCAAAAAGCATTATAGCTCCTGACCCCATTACCTGGGGAAGAATAATTGTTCCCTCCACATCCTCCACAAGCCCTGCCCCCTTCACTTTTGGTGCTTCCTGTAGGTCAGTTCCACCAGAAAGCAAGGGGCATAGGCTTCCACTTGAAGGGACTGCCCCATAACATGATTTTATCATCCTTAAAGTGCTCTCCATCTTCTCTGAACCAGGTGATAGCAAAAGCTCTCATTTGGAACCTCCATTCCCTGAATCACTGGCCTTTCTCATAATTGCTTTACACTACTGGTGTTTTGTAGATGTTTGCTTTACAAGATGAATTCACTCAGACTATCTATCAAAGCAAGTCCACTGACAGCTTACTGTGAACCAGGCATAGTTCTGAGAAATAAGGGTGTTTTCCTCATCTCTCCTATTCCCAGTTTACTAAATCACTACTATCAATTTGTGAGTCTATTAGCATTGAACACAAGGTTCCAACTATCTGAAATGGCAATTATCATGTGGAAGCTAAAATTAATGTCAAGTTCAATACAAAATTGCAATTTATAGATACAATATGAGGCTAATAGCAAGCCCATTTTGAAAACAATCTTCAGATCATTTGGCTTACTTTTAAATTCAAAACTACTCAAATACCAACAATTTGTACTTCACTGACAGAGTCTCATTGGGGCCCATGTGTAGAACCTCAGCAGTCTGGACTGATTTCATTGTAGCAAAAAATTTTCCTGATGGTGAATGTCATGATCAAAATACTCCCCCAAAACTTTGTAGTAAAGTACTATGATGACCCATGGAGCACCATCAAAAATACTGAAAAATCTGAGCAGAAAGGGGAACATGCTTTCTGTGTGCTCATGTATATCAGAGGAGATAAGACAAAGAAAGGCAACTGCCATGGAAGTCAGTCACTAACTACAGGCAGCCTTTGCCTTTAGAAGTCGACTTATTATATTCTCATTTGAAACCACGGTGATTATCCAAACTCCAGAAGCATTAACCAGGGGTATATCCCTAGATCCAGTTTCTGTACCACATTAAATGCAGTCTGACTTTGACCTCGGTTTCCTGAATAGGAGACAGTTTTATCACTGGTCAGCTGCTGACATGCTGACATTTGAAGGGAAGATGCAGAGCTGCATATGTCCATCGACCATGTTACAGGGGTGGGGATAGACACAGAGCTGCTACAGGAGAAGATAGGGCCTCATCTTCTACATATACCCACAGGCTGCGGAGAACAATGCCTCCTCATTCACCTTCTTGCTTCAGTGCAAAAGTAGACAGAAAGCTCCCTAGTGGGCCGCTTGTAAGGCTTCTGATCTATTCAGAAGGGAAAAATATTTATAAACAACCCTATAAGCTCAACTGACATGCAAACGTCAGACGAGATGGAACCGTCTACCTATTCTGTCTGATGCCAGATTATATTCAAAAGGACTTCATGTCTTAAAACTGATTCTAGGGCAAAGGGCTTATTTAATGTTAATAATGATTCTCTAACAATTCGTCAGTGATCATATGCCCATAGGAGTTAGAAGATTTCCCTACAACTTGGATAACTCTGTCTTCCCAGTGTGTGTCGTAACAGGGTGGGGACAAACCTGAGTGAACAGAGCACCAGGTATGGAGTACAGCATATCCCATAACAATTCCAAATGTCTGCAGTTTAGGAGAGATGCTCTGAGCTCCTCAGAAGGCACCCCTACCTCAGAGAAGCAATAGTTCAGATCCCTCACAGTTATTTCTCATAATTTCTTGCATCAGCTTCAATTCGCTCAATTTAGGATAAAAGTAGCTTGGCAAAAGAGTACATTTCATTCAAAACTTTCCCGGGGAAATGATGATAAGGCCTCACTCTTGGACCTTGCTCAAGTAAAACATGCTATTCTGTGTAATGACCAAAATATAAGAATCTCTCACGGAATTGGTCACGGGGAAGGTCTTGCAAGAATTTTATACTGGGTCATTTTGAGATTGTATCCCAGGAAGAGATGAAGGAATTCACAATGAAGCTAAAGGATGGATATAAACAAGCTGAAGGGAGTGAAGAGCGCTCCAACCAGAACTCTAACCGACTAGCATTCTCAGCCATGTCTTTCCTTATGATTGGACACCGGACAGCCTTCCCAAAATCAATAGCACTATTGAGAGAGACAGGTGTCCCACTCCGAACACGTCAAAGAGTGTCATTTTGTATATGAAACACAGACTAAAAGGTCTGAACATTTGGTTTCTAACTGGAGATGTTTGGAAAGTTGTAGAACCTTCGGGAAAGAGTCGCACTGAAACAATTCGTCAGTGATCACTGTGGGTATGCCCCGTGATTGTATCGCTTACTCTACTTCCTGCCTCTGTAATGTGGCCAGGTGCCTCATTCTCCTGCTGCCACGCCCTTCCCACCATGGTCTTATCTCTGCTATTCAAATCCTTTCTCCCTGAAGTTGTTTGATTTGTGTATTTTTCATAACAAATGCAAACATAACCATTGTATCTGGTGGAATAATTTATGCTAATGGATATAATACACAAGGAAAAACACCAGTTTCTCTGAGTTAAGCAATAAAACAGTTACATGTGTTTAGATAACTCTAACCCAGGCAGATTCCCCTGTCTATCTGGCTGCCAAAGCATTTACGCAGTATCTCCCTTCCTTACTCTGGGAGTGATCATTTTGCCCTGTTCGTAGGCCACTGGTTTTGTCTAAAATTCATCATCGGTCCCTGTTGGGAGGTCTAAAGTGCTGGGGAAGATCACAGGTATTGGGAAAACACCTGTTCTCACCACAAGCTGTGATTCCATTTGTTTTAAGTCGTTTCCTGATCTAATGAGCAAGTTCCAGGAAAAGAACTGATCGTTCTATACATATGTTAATAGCAGTCTAGGGACTTGAGCTTCTCTGGTAAGTAAACTTCATTAGCGATTATAATAACCCAGAAGGTATAACAAATCAGATCACGCCAGGCTTCAAGTGCCATATGCCAGGTTATAAGGAGAAAGCTTGGTGATCCCTACAGTTTCTCCTATTTTGTTTCTTCAGGTTGTTTCTTTGCTTCCCTCTTGTGTAGGTATGGATGTGTGCACTGCTGTGTTCTGGTCAGAGTACACAACGTTTAATGTACACTGTAGGTGTTGTTAGGATCTTTATATACCACAGAAAGACAGAAACGTGCCTTGTGGAAGTGAGGAGTTGTCTAGTTTTTATAGCCTTAATCACTGGGGTGACAAAAATGTCACATTCCTGCACCCATGGTTCTACAACGAGAAACTTAGTCCATATTTCTGTTGCTTTCACTTAAAAAAGAAGGGGGGGACCACCATAGAAACAGTGTGTATTTTGGGTACATTTAAGTGTGTGTGTGTGTGTGTGTGTGTGTGTGTGTGTATGCATATGGGTTCAGGTGCCCTTAGAGGCAAGAGGCATTGGATCCNGTGTGTGTGTATGCATATGGGTTCAGGTGCCCTTAGAGGCTAGAGGCATTGGATCCCCTGAAGCTGGAATTTGCAAGTAGTTGTAGCTACCACATGTGGTGCTTGAAATTAAGCCTTTGTGGAAAGAAATCACACCCTTAACACTGAGCCATCTCTCCAGCCTTGAGTACAGAAAACCCCAAGCAAAAAAATTAGATCCTACCTTTATGGAATATCTCCTTTGCCCACACAAAAATGAGTTTGTCTTATTACAGTGGACTCTCTAAGTTCCTGCATCATCTCTATGATTAATACAGGTTTTAAAGCCCAAAGGAGTAACTTTCCAATCCTGTCACAAATACTGATATAAATGGAAGAACTGGTCTTGGGCTGGCCTTGCTCCTCATTGCCAGTCACAATAGTGTGCAAGACAGATACACAGACATAAAAGCAATCTTAGAATTAGGAGAGAGAGAAAATCTCTTTTTGACTTCCTCCCAGTTAGAAGGATTTCTGCCTCCTTGCTTTCATGGATCAATTTACTAAGCATTCTTCAAAGTTGCTACACAGACCAACTTCTCTGCTAATTTTCCCCTAATTACCAAGGTTCATGCTACTTTCTCTTGTCTATGTGTTGCTGTATTAGCTAGAATCAGTGTCAAGCAGCCTAAACTCATTGTCCTCTAATTGGGTTCATTATAGATGATTTAATGAAAGCAGGTCTGAGGATGCATTTTTCCAGGGCATCATTATTTCCTTGTATATATGATAGTGTAGAATTCACTGGAAAGACATGAAGTAGCTCATTTATAATGGAGGTTCAACTTTTTATCCTGAGGAACACGCTGAATGAATTCCTCTAAAAGTCTGTTGGCTAGATGGATAGGCAGATAGATGTAATTGATTGCATAGTTTGTGATAAGTGACTTCGTGCCCTTTTTGTCAGATTTTATTTTCAAAAGTGGCAATAAATTGTCGTTTACATACCTGCAATCATCTCAATGTCACTGATATGAATGGAAGCCTGGACTCTGACATCTGAAGGGAAATCGGCATTTTATCCTTTCCTCCCGAAGGGTAATGAGTGTTCTCCTGGAGAAAGTATAGTTGGCAACAGAGATTGATGGATGGAAGATAAAGACCCCCAAGCCTTGGAAAAGGAATTGGGAGGATTCTACTTCATGCAAGGCATTCATAAAATGGCCTGTTTGGGCTTAATATCATGAAACATGAGTAGATCGTCTGGAGAGGAACAGAATATTGAGGGTAGGGATGATGACACCGTGAAGACATTTGAAAGTAAATTTGAGAGAAAATCAACCATAATAACCAATTTTCTGGTTCTGAGAATCCTATGTGGCCAGGAAGAATTAGCTTTCATACTCCAGGTTAATTGTCACAGTCATGAGGACAACCCTGTGAAAGAGCTTGGGAATTGAACTCAGGGCATCAGGCTTGGTGGCAGCCACCTTTGCCACTAAGGAAACTCGCCGGCTCCGTTCTAAATTTCTTCAGAATTGTATTTGTCCCATTTGTTTCTATCTTGTCTCTGGAACATATTGAGGTAGATTTGATTAAATCGTATCAGAAACACATTATTTTCAAAGTTGGCATATAATTCTTCCTGCTGTGTCCCCATCAGATATTTACATAGTTCTCAAGTCCCCCCCTCTGGAAGGGTCCCATCCAAGGAATGGGTTGTCAGCCATACATCTTCTAAGACCTGTTTTCTGAAGCTGATGTGCCCTAAATTGATCATGCTGTGATGATTGGCCTCCTGTTGACATTTTCATGAAGCATGAAGGGAAGAAACACTGAAATTATAGTGACCCATTTCACACTATGTTCAGAAGTCACAAGGACTCCGAGTGTGAAATGGAAGAAAAGAACCCAGGAGCACGTAAGGAATCACAGTATAGCCATCCAATATGAGGCTGAGGAATAGCTCCGGATGGCAGAAAAAGGAAAAAAAAAAAAAAAAGGACAAGACCAAAACCAACAAGGTGTCTCAACTGGAAATATAATAGCTGGGAACGGGTGGTAAAAGGGGCCATCCCAGAATACAGCAATGTAACTGTCTCTTCATGGCTCCTCACCAAGAGAGGATGAAGCCAAGTCCTGGGGAAGCCTTCTCAATCTCATCATAGATCCCACCCTAGAGGGCAGATCAGAATCTCTGGGGAGGAAGACCTGAGTGGAATATTTTGAAAACGTTGTACTTTTAAAAGTCTGCATAACGTATTTCTCCTACCTGATCGCCCACATGCACGGCGGTAAAAAGAATTACTGTAACAAAGAGAACCACATGGGAGTCAACTTAGTGTAACACCGAACTGTTAGGTTCCAGCGTGAGATGACAGTAGACTTGAGTTCCAGGACCATCTGGTGTGACCCTGTGGCCTGAAATAATGTACTCAGCCTCTTTAAAGCACCACAGTGTGAATAAATATAACATTCCTGATGTTATGAGTACTAGTAAGATGATTTCCCCCAGAGTGCCTGGCACAGTGCTTTGCATATGGCAATGCTCAGTCCGCATGAAATACACACACACACACACACACACACACACACACACACAAATGGTATGGTTTTCAGAAGGACACATCCAGAGAGGGTCAACAGCCTACAGAAGGAATTTTAAAGACAGGTGGCAACAATCTCCAGAGAAATAATCCAGTATTACCAAGAAGTGCCTGAGGTCAGAGATAACCCGTGCTCGTGAATTTTCCCACACTTATCATGGCACTCAGAGAGAATGTTTGTGATAAACATTCTTCTATAGAAAGCTATAGACAATGACCTCCCAACATCCTCATATGAGAACTATTAAGCACAGTAAGAAATACAAAGTGATCTGGTGAATGTTTTCTCTGCAAGTACAAAGAACGGAGTTCAATCACACTCATTAAAAACAAACAAACAAACAAATAAATAAATAAACTGGCCATGGCTGCACAGCAACTGCAACCCCAATGCTACAGAAGAAGGGAGTGAGGAGAGACCTGAGGATGTCTGGGGCTTGCTGGATAGAAAATCTATCTGAAACAGTCAGCCCCAGACTGTGCATCAAGAGAACAAGACAAGGGTGGTAAACAGCAGGACACAGATATCCATCTCTGACCCCCACGTGTGCACTCTTTCCCGGGTAGATACATGCACACACTGTCAGTCACACTCACACACACTCACACAGCCTGTAAAAGAAGTCTGAGATTCCCATTCATGGTCAACTTTCAGAACATTTTAAGTAACAGAAAATAGCAGTTTCAGAGTCCTTCTCTCTAGCCACGCTTGACTAGAAAGAGGGAAATCAGATAGAAGTCTTAGAAATCACTGACAATTACTGTTGCGGATGATCCTGAGAACAAGCCCTCTCTCAGCTGTTGGGGATAGTTACGAAGACTTCCCGATAAATGATAGGAGCTGATCTGCACCCAAGATTCAGCACCTAGATTCCCTCACTCCTGTCAGCATATGTGTTAACATGAAGATAAAGATTCTGTGGCACACACTGTTACCTCAAATGGAATACACATGGAATAGCCACTTTGTGACCAAAGAGAGTCACAGATGAACCTGTACAGCTTCTGTGGAAGGAAATGGGTTTATCAGCAAGATCATGAGAGAGGCATATGTGTGTATGTATATATGCAACCTAAGTATTATTATATATAAAATCAATAATGCTTAGAATAGAAGACTATTTGACATTATATTCAAATATTGAATGTAACATGAGTTGAAAAGATATATTTTTTCTGATTTTTATGGTAACCTAAGAGAGTGGTCTTGAAAAGATGCTTGAGAATAATTCTCTGACAAAGATTTGAAGAAGTTCAATAGGCCCACAATATGTTATATGAAATTATCAAAGAACCACTAAAAACATATTTTTATAAATGAAGCATCTTTTTTGACACTGGAACATGATGCTCTCATCCACAGAGTTTATACTTGAGAACTGAGCAGTCAAATTAAAAAAAAAACTCATATATTCAGTACATTTCTGATTTGGTGTTGGGCCACAGCTGTAGGTATAGTTCCAGTGTCAAAAAATGTGTATGCGCCTGCTAAACCTAAATTCTTCTTCATTTTGTTAGATATTTGGAACGTTTTTCAAAAATAACTGTCAAATACATTTAATAAAGTTATCCCTTGCAAAAAAAAATGAAGCATCGCATATGCCTAATACATTTTTTCATGACCTACAGGCTGGATGTACTGAAATATTGGCAATATTTATTTTAGATAGGACAGAAGCATCTAAGACACAGGAAACACCAAGACAAAACTGGGGCATCCCTTAGATCCTCATTGGTTCTAAACTCATCCTGTGAGAAGTCAGTCTTTCTCAGGGGAAACATCTTTCCCACAGCCTTTGACATGCATATCATGTGCTAACTTTACAGGACCCTGTGCAGAGAGGTTGATTAAGCCCTCTGAGGGAATCTGAGCAGAGTGAAACACAATTGAATTGCTCTAATTAGAGTTATTGAGGGCTTTCTACTTAAGGGAATTCACACTAAGTGGTATTTTTTTTACTTTAATAAAAGATTCAGAAACTTGATGCTTTTAAAAAAATATATGGCTTTCCCACACAGCCTCAGCCCTACCTAGAAAAGGAACCACAGGCAACTAAGGAATTCTGAGAACAAGATTTAAAAAGTCCTCCTCAGGGAAGAGCATACCAGTTGGTTATCCAATACCAAATGCTCAACCTAAACACATACATGTGAGTAACATTATACAGACTGAGCAGACTATACATATGTGTATGCATGTATGCATTGGCATTGAGTCACACAGCTGATAAGAACTCAGATCTGTTAGCAGTAGCATTGAGTCACACATCTGATAAGAACTCAGATCTGTTAGCATTGGCATTGAATCATGCAGCTGATAAGAACTCAGATCTCTTAACATTGGCATTGAGTCATGCAGCTGATAAGAACTCAGATCTGTTAGCATTGGCATTGAGTCACACAACTGATAAGAACTCAGATCTGTTAGCATTAGCATTGAGTCACACATCTGATAAGAACTCAGATCTGTTAGCATTGGCATTGAATCATGCAGCTGATAAGAACTCAGATCTGTTAACATTGGCATTGAGTCATGCAGCTGATAAGAACTCAGATCTGTTAGCATTG
>LOEQ01004535.1:0-11912 GCA_001685075.1 Bramus lutescens
CTTTGGAAGAGCAGGCAATGCTCTTAACCTCTGAGCCATCTCTTCAGCCCCGTGGCATGGTTTTTAACATGTAAGAAATACATCCGCTCTACATCCATAGATGCTGAATTGCATTTCCAGCAGGGATAGGCTTCACACTGCTCTGCAAAATGTTTGCTGTATTTCACACAGGAGATGAGAAAATAAAGTGAAACCCACAAAAAGAAAAAGTGGATTTCATAACATATGTAACAGAAGTGTGTGTGTGGGGGGGTTGTTGGGCGGAGGAATATCTGACAGAAGGAGAGAGGAATCCATCAGTAGGAAGGAGCTAAACTCTCCTAGGGAAAGAACAGAAAGATCAGCAGCTCCAGGAACATGATAGGAATGCAGCCGAAAACAGCCAGACAAAATGCCGCCCCTGTACCTGTAACATTTTGGAAAGACAACAGTGAGACAGAAAGTGGTACTGGAGATGAGGCAGGGGATAGGCTCTGTCTTGGGGAACAAAGGGTGGGGGTACTGGGGAGAGCAGGTCTGAAGAATGAGCTTCAGTCTCAGCAGCCCCCTACCAGCCAGCAACACCGCTACTGGGTACTATAGTTTATAACAGAAATTTATCTTAAGGAAGTGACCACCAGGCAGTGTATAAAATGGGCTTTCAGAGGGCACCGGCTGGTAAAGCTAAAACATGTTAAGATCTAACTGACAGCAAGAGGCTGCTTAAGCCATCCCACCCCAGGAAGAGGAGTCTGTACAGATACTCAGCGTTGTGACCTTCCGCTCACTGTGGTGACTCTCCATTCAATCTGATGACTCAGCACAGGGTGTGATGATCTATCTGCTCAACACAGTGACCCACTATACACCATAATGACACTACATTTGAATCAGAAGACTGACCCTGCACTCAACACGGTGAGGCTCCTCTCCATATGATGATCCTACACTCAACACAGTGACTCCTCCGCCAACACAATCACCCTCCATTCAATTTTGTGATCCTCTGCTCAATGTGGTGACCACCCTTGTTGAGTCAAGCCCAGACCCATGTTTCTGTGCCACACAGTAAAACCTAAGCCACACACTCTCTTTGCATTTCTTCTGTAGTTTCTGTGTGCTTCATTTAGCTCTATAACTCATGACAGCAGGGCTCCATGATGCCCAGATAGGGTCCCAGAATGCACTGCGTTCTCAATAAATCATTATTAAATGAGTGACTGAGTGTGTTTCTTGATATGAACCAATTTGGTAGCATAGAATTAAGAGAAAGGGAACAGGCTATAAAACAGCACACATACATCAGAAGACTGTTATGTTTTTCTTTCCTTGATTTTGCTTGTGGCGATTACATGCACACTCACAGCTGATTAATTATAACTGATTCCAAGTCACTTATGACAACTCTATTTGTTGCTAGAAATATCTATATAGGTAGAGCTTTCCATCTAGACCAACCACCAATCAGCTCTGTCCTTCCAGCTGTTCCCCAAATAACCACACACAGGCTTATTATTAATTATAAATGTTCAGCCAATAGCTTAGACTTGTCTCCAGCCAGCTCTTATAACTTGAATTAACCTATATTAATTTGATGTGTGATGCCCTTCTGTATGCTATGAATATGCATTGATTTTATTGGTTGATGAATAAAGCTGTTTCAGCCAATGGCCAGGGAAAATATAGTAAGGTGGATAATCCAAACAAAGATGCAGAGAGAAGAAAGATGGAGTCAGGGAGCTGCCATGTAGTCGTCAAAGGAGTAATATACCAGGGCATCACAGGTAAGCCACAGCCATGTGATGATACACAGATTAGTAGAAATGGGTTAATTTAACTGTGAGAGCTAGTCAGTAATATGCCTAAGCCATTGGCCAAACAATTACAGTTAATATTAAGCCTCTGAGTGGTTATCTTATAAGTGACTGTGGGGACTGGCGGGCAAAGAGAAACTGGTCATGTTGGACCAGACAATATGGAGAAAAGTCTCCATTTCCATGTGGGGCACATCTATCCACATAAAGTCTGAGAACACTTAAAAAAGGGCTTCTAGACCCACAAAAATGGGAGTCAAGTGCAGCTTCTTGGTACCCTCATTTTTTTCAGATAGATTTGGCTTGCTGGCATGAGCAGAGACACAGCTCTTTAAGAGATGGCTTCCTGGTTCATGCTGGCAGCACAAATGGCTCTGGCTCTTTCAGGATGTCCTGCTAGGCAGCACTTAAATGGGGGTTGTGAGCAGGGTGCTGCAAGTTGCTTAATGGCAACATGGACCTGCCGCATGGACATGCTGGATCTGGGGCAGTGAGCATAGCTCACAGAGCTGGCAGTGAATGTACCTCCGCCATGTTGGATGGGGTGAAGCCAACAGGCAAAGCCACAGCGTTAGTCCTAGCCATGCCTTCTTAGCATTTTAAAAAACACTCCTGGTCAGAAAAGGATTACAGATACACCATAGGACAGATTCAGACAAAGAAGGCCTCTAAACAGGCCACAGTATGTTTGATAAATGTGCATGGACTTGAGAGGGGATAAAAAATAGAGTCATAGAAAGAAAAAAATAATTTAAGTATAACAAACTAAGGTTCTTAAAGGAGAAATAGAATAGAAAAATCATAATGGTTCATGTAAAGATGGAAAGTACATGAAGAATCTGAATTATGTATACTATTGTGTTTTCTTTGAAATTTTTGATTGTTAATGAACTAGCTACAGAGAAACATTTGATTACAAAGGCTGCTAAGTTAAACCAACATAAAGTTATGTTGAACTCAAAATTTGAGTGTAAGGATATGTTGCTTTGAAAAAGAGGTTCTGCTTTTGTTTCCACAGAACATGAGAACCTGTGAATTGCTTCCAGATTAATATGGTTTAATCAAACAAGACCCCCTGAAATGATGGCCCAGGTGATACAGCATCCACAGCAGCCTCAGAAGTACTGGCTGAGATGGACCAACACACAGAATACCCCAGTTAAGATTTAAGCATAATTCTAAATTTTCTCAGGATCCCCATAAGATTATTAATGGCCCTAATCATCAGGAAGTAGTATAGAGAACTATGGTCAAATTCTCAAAATAATGTTTATAAATGTTTGTTTTCATTTAAAGGGGGTTGGTTATAAATGATTGATGGTCATAGCAAATTTCCAATCTCTTTCTAAAGAAAAAAGGGGGCTATGATATAGAAATAAATACATTGGTATGGATTTTGGTTTATTGACACAAATTTAAGGTCAATTTTGTTATATATATATTTTGTTTAAGGTATGTTTATACATTATATTTAAAAATATAATGTAGCAGGGTAGTGGTGCTGCATGCTTTTAATCCCAGCACTTAGGAGGCAGAGGCAGGCAGATCTCTGTGAGTTCAAGGCCAGCCTGGTCTGCAAAGCAAGTTCAAGAACAGATTCCAAAGCTGCAGAAAAAAAGAAAAAATATAATATATAGTTAAGAAATACATATTGATAGTTATCTATAATAGTCAAACTTCCAGTCATATTAACTAGTTTTTCTAGATATGCAGCAATAAATTTCAGATGGACAGGTAATCCTCATAAACATCAAAGACACACAAAATATGGCATTTAAAATGTTTTAATAACTTAAAATTTGTTGGATGTAAGATGTCTGCCTCTGGCAGCACCATTACCTCAGTCAGAGAGATGGGCATCAAAGAAACTCATTATGGAGTTTGCTTCAATGTGGCAAGAAAGGCTAGCCATTTGGGCAAGAAACTGCTCTTGCCTGGACTGCTTGACTGTATACTGCATGACCCGGACAAGTAGGACACACAGGAAAGTGACTGCTAAATTTGCTAAAAGATGGGATGGTCCTTCAGGGTTCCTGATTCACAGAGGAAACTGCCAGGCATTCTGCAGAACAAAGAAGAAAGCAACTAATGTACTTGGCCAGTGCAAGACTGAACAGATCTTCAAATTTCCTGCTTCACTGAGAAGTCTGCCAGACATGGTAGACCTATAGGCTGAAGGTGGGTGTCCCAACATTGCAGAGGAACTTTGGGTGACTGACTGTCCAGGAAGCCAGCTGTTTCTGTCATTTCTAGCACCTTTTGGAAGTTGCTTATATGTACTTCCTGTTTACTTAGATAATATTGTATTCTTCTAAGGTCTTTGATGGAGTTGAAGACAGTTATAGTTTTCCTTAGTTATGATAAAAGATAAATTATATATAAAACTTTAGACTCACAATGACAGGATAAATGACAAAGTATTCTCTTTAATTTGTCAAATACCAATAGACTAAATATTGCAACTGTAATTCTTGCTTAATAACTATTTGTTATATGTAACTTTACCATGTTAAAATTAGAACTTTCCTTCTTATTTAGACAGAAAAGAGGAGATGATGTGGGATGTCCTTCTGTATGCTGTGAATATACATTGCTTTTATTGGTTGATGAATAAAGCTGTTTCAGTCAATGGTCAGGAAAAATACAGCTAGGTGGGAAATCCAAACAAAGATGCAGATAGAAGGAAGGCAGAGTCAGGGAGATACCACAGAGCTGCTGAAGGAATAACACGCCAGAGTATCACTGGTAAACCACAGCCATGTGGTAACACACAGCTTAGTAGAAATGGGTTAATTGTGAGAGCTAGTCAGTAATATGCCTAAGCCATTGGCCAAACAATTACAATTAATATTAAGCCTCTGAGTGGTTATCTTATAAGTGGTTGTGGGGACTGGTGGGCAGAGAGAAACAGGTCCAGCAGGACTGGGAGAGATGGAGAAAGTCTCCTTTCACATTAATCTATGTGCTTCCCTGAGGCTCCTTTACCTCCTCTATGAACTTCCCATGTTGCTTTTTCTGCGTCTGGCTTGTGACTCCTCTGACTCTGTTCTCCTTCCCAGCATTCTCTTTGCTCCACAAATCCTGCCTAGTTTTCGGTCAACCAGCTTTTTATTAACAATGAGAGTGGCATATCTTTGTGGTGTGTATAGAAGGATTATCCCACAGCATGTCCGCAAGATCAGATTCTAACAAATGAGCCCTGAAGACCAACCAGCTGGGGTCATATCTGAAAAACAATCTGGTTTCCCAAGAGAAATGTAGAAATGATTGCCTTTGCTGGTCTCAAACATGGATGCAACGGGTGGAGCTGTGGCAGGCATATTGTGACCTTGAGGAAAATTCTGTTGAGCCAGTGGACCAATTAGCAGCCTTAAACACTCTACCTGAATGCGAAAAGTCCACGTCTTTCTTTAAGCTACTTTACTTGCACCCAAACACACTCCCAATGGGTGCAGAGTATGAGCCCATAAACATCTGTGTGTGTAGAAACAAATAGAAAAGCTTTAAGGGGTTCCATCTAAGTGGGATTTTCCTTCCCATTTTTTGCGTAATGAAGTTTTTTATTAACGAGAAATTTTGTAAATCATGAGAAAAAGGTTTATATTTAGAAAATAATACTGATTTTTTTTTAACTAAACAAGATATCAGATTCCCAGGAAGGACCTCATATCCAGTCACCTGTTGGCACTGTAAACAAGTTCAAGGGCCCAGTGGATGAGCAGGTGGTACGAAGGCTAAAAGTGCCCTCACAGTAGTGGGTGATCCCAACCCTGGGAGGTCAGCAGCAGACATGAGGATTCCAGGGAGACAGGGATGCCCCGAGGCTCTGAAATGATCACCCAAACCTTCAAGGACACACTGTCATTACCCGAGACCAGGCCCCTGGCATCTCTGCAGCCCCGCGTGCCAGGTGCTGTGGGGCCTGCAAGGTGGGGCTGGCAGGTGCCGTTGGCAATGTGTTCACTATAAACGCAGGCATGCAGCAAGCTGCCCTGTTAGTTCTTCTCATAACAAACCCAGTTTGTCCTGTGAAAGTGACCCTGGGGAGGAGCATAGGAAAATGGAGGGGACACCAGGGAGATGCCCACCACTCTCCTTGGTGAACATATTAGGGGTAGCCATGGTCAAGCTATAGGCAGTGCTCTGTATGGCTGCTGCCCTGGGTATCAGTCTGCGTTATGGACCCAGGATAGGTGTCCTGGAGAAGCTGGACTGTGTGTGGATAGACAAAGATGACCAGGGTTACTATGGGATGTGTGGGACACAGCCCCACAGGGACAGATGACAGCAGCCTTCAAGAGCTGAATCTAGGAGTGACGATACATTACCCACCCACCCTGTGGCTTGTCACTTAGAGTGGGGTGCAGACCAGCCTAGACAGCTGGGAACCCACTGGGCATCCTTCCTCCTTGCTTCTGCCTCTCAAACCCTGAATCAAGACCTGGGCCTGAGCCCCTAATTCTTGCCCTCACCTACACCAGGGCCTCCCTCCTTCCCAGGAGCTTTCTCCATGATTGGCTCCCAGAAAAGTCCTCCTCGGCCTCAGTTTCTCTTTTCCTACAGTGGAGGGCAGGCTGGCTGATGGTTGGCTGGTTTCAGCTGGCTGACTTCCTTGCATCATTAGCACCCAGGCCTGCTGGCTGGAAGTCTTCTGGTTCACAGCTGTTCTCCCCTCCCTACCACTTGCCCCGGGGTCTTGGATGCTGGGGATTCCTTCCCGTAACCCTAGACCTTGATGTCAACCATGTTTGTGCCCTCGGGGTCCTTCAGATCCAAATCCTCACTCTGAGGACAGGGCTGGGTGTTCACGGGGTTACGCTGACATCTGACATGCACACTGTCCTTCCATGCTGGACAGATGGATGTGAAGTCCAGTCAGTGTGATGAGCCCTAAAGCATTCCCAAGCTGCTCTCTCATTGTCCCCTTCCCCTTGGTGAGGTCGAAGTCAATGCCACCATTTTTATTAATGAGGGAACAGGAGGGGAGTGGGTAACTGGGTGCCATGGAAACACTCTCCAGTCAATAGCAGAGCTGGGAGAGCTATCTGGGATTGAAACTTGGCTCTGCCTCACCTCACCTGCAGCCAAGTCCTGTCTGTTCTTCCCCTGCAAGGCCCCTTTCCCACACTTCACCTCCCACTATGGCCACGGTCATTATCCCCCGAGGCCTGTGTGTCTGCTGGCCTCTGCCTCCACACTAGATCCACCACACCCAGCAGAAATCCACTCCTGAATGATGACTGGATCTGAACCTACTTTGTCCAGACCCACACGGAGCAGGAAGAAGAGGCCAGGGAGAGATGGGCACACAGCAGTGTTAACAGCCTTGGCAAAGAGGAGTCAGGGAGGCAAGGGAAGATCAGGGAGTGCGGCCTGGTGGGGGTTGCCTTAAAGAGGATCTGCAAGGATGGGTGTAAAGTCATGGGTAGGAAGAACACTGGGGATGGCGTACAGGAGGAGGGGACAGGATTGTAGACATTTGGGGCATTTGCAGGTCTCTGCACAGTCTAATGAAGCTGGCCTTCTCACGGGCTGGCACACAGCCAGTGTCCTGCTTTGGGCATCCTGGACCAGGGGCAGAAGCCTAAGGAGTCCTGGTCAGAGCATGTGGCCAGGCAGGAGTGGGGTGAGCCGTAAGAGGAGCTGAGGGGTTTCAGGGTGGCTCTCCCACACCTTCCAGACACACACATATCAATCCTGCCTTTCCTGGGAGCTCTGATCACCACCTCAGGCTAAGTACCAGACTCGCTATTATCTTGTTTACAGCTGCTACCCAGTGTCTGTGATACTTGAGGTGACAGAGGAAAGTTTTGTTCCTTTGTCTTAATTTTAATTTTAGGAGATGAAAGAAATGTGGGTATTCTTGGGGAAGGACAGGAAAAGGGGCGAGCAGGCCTCAGATACAATTACATCTCCAAATACCCTGCAAGGGGTTTCAGGACAGGGAGGGGTGGAGTTTGTTCCAGGGTTGTGGGGAGCCTGAAGAAGATCCTGCATGTGCAAACATGTGTATGTGTGTGCATGCATGTGTAAAAACCACTACTCTCAGCCTAGGGCTGTGGTCAATACCCTCTTCTGTTCCCAACCTTCTAGATGCTCTGTACTCTCAGGAAAGACAATGCTTTGTCTTGGCCTCGAGAGACAATAAAGGCAGGCTTCCACCCTAACCACCCCAGCTGAGCCATGCACTGCACCCAGCAGGCGGCAGCCATGACAACTGGACCATAGATCCTGCTTGCATCTGTAGCGCTGAGGTCACCACCAAGGAGTCTGGAGACAGAGCTGGGTCTAGCTCATCTCTCTAGAACAGGTGCCTGTGGCATTGGTTCTACCTCACCTGTCCGCAGGCTGAGATTTCTCACGTGTGGTAGTGGGTGCCCTCTGCTGGTCCATTGCAGTCACTGCTCCTGGGCCTCCAGAGCCTCCTATCTCAGAGCAAGCTTGGCCTTTCTTTTCCTCCTCTCCTCACTGCCTCATCGAGCCCTAAACATCCTGGTTCATGACCACACCAACCCCTTTTCCTCAACACCCTCTCTCCTTGCTCGGTAACGCCTTGTCTCCCAGACAGCCTGTTTTGTAGGCTTCACTTTCCCCAGCCGTTCCCAGAGATGTAGAAGCTGCTCCTTAGGGCTACCTCCTCCAGATCACTGTCCTCTGGCCCCACAAACCCGCAACAGGTCACCATAACCACCCCTGTGCTACTCCTGCTGCGCGAAGGACTCGTTCCAACTGGCTCATTGCCATCTCTGTTTCTGAGGCCTTGCTGTCACTTACCTAGCCTCCCATTCCGTCCCTTGTACTCTCGGCCTTGTCCTGTGGTACCTGTGTCTCTTCCAGCATTTCAGTTTTAAAGCCCTCACCCCTGCTCCAGTCTGACCACACACCCCTCTTCTCAGCAGCTCCCCTAGCAGTGTTCATCACAGACATCCTCTTGACTCACTGCCTCTCACCTCCTTCCACACCTTCCCTTCCCTCAGTTAATCATGGCATTCGCTCTTGGAGCCTCTTCTACCCACACCCTCAGCTCCCTGACCGGGGATGCGTGCTCATCCTCTTGTCTTGGGCTCCGAAGTGTTTGGATTGTAGGTGTATGTTACCAGACACTGCTATTTAAGTAAAAAAAGATGCAGCTAGTCAGGTGGTGGTGATGCACGCCTTTAATCCCAGCACTCGGGAGGCAGAGGCAGGCGGATCTCTGTGAGTTTGAGGCCAGACTGAACCCCCCCAAAACAAAACAAAACAAAACAACAACAACAAAAAGCCAAAACACCTTTCTTGATCTCATACATCTCTACTTTCTGCCTATTTGGGGTGCCTTTTAATTTTTTTTTAATTTAGTTGCCACAGAACAACAGTGTGTGTGTGTGTGTGTGTGTGTGTGTNTATGGTGAAAATTTCTAAGTCCTTCCAGCATGTGTGTGTGTGTGTGTGTGTGTGAAGTACAGTGTGATGTTAGGTGCATTTATGTAATATGTAGTGATCAGATTTGAGTACTTTGTATACTGATGGCTTCAAGCATGTGCTCTCCTGTGTTGTGAGAATAGCCAGAAGCATCTTTGTGGCTCTTCCAAAATCTGTATGATATTTAGCTGTAGTCATTCCAGTGTAAAAGAACCCTAGCCAATTCTCTTAGTGCCAGCCTCACCACCCCCACAGGAGAAGGGTCTCTCTCAGTTGGGTCCATTCGGTGATGTCCCTGTGCAGAATCTGGTTGCTGGATGACATCTTCTGGTCTACTTCTGTCCTGGGACCATGAGTTGCACTTGTCTCTTGCATCCCCGCATCCCCCCATCTGATAGACTCCCTCAGTGAACTCTGGTCCCTGCTTTAAGGGCCACTAACACTCTCAGCCCAGCATCTTTCTGTGTGATTCATGGCATCTAGAGAGTGATTGGCTCGAGAGGTCAGAAGGGTAAACAGTGAGCCTAGTTTCCTCAGTAAGTGCCTCCTCTAGCTCTGTAAACACCATCCTTGCAGCCACATAGACCCACGCACTCTCCCCTTCCACAGCTGTCCCTCTCTCTCTCTCTCTCTGACTTTCTCACTTTTGCTTGCTTATTCTTCCTCTCCATCCCCCACGTAGAAATTTGGCTGGGGAGCCCAGAGACAAATGCAGCTCATGGTCCCAGGACCATTATAGCAGAAGTAGACCAGAAGATGTCACCCAGCAGCCAGATTCTGCACCACATTTAGAGCCACTCTCTCCTCCCCGGTCACCACCACTGCATGGTTCCTGGCTCCGGACAGCTCTCTGTTTCCACCCTGGCCCACTACATCTGTCTTCTAAGTGGCACCAATGCTTTGATAATGGGTCGGATAAATGACTCTCCACTCACAGCTGCCTTCATGCCTCTCCCTGAGACCCCAGAGGGTGCAGAAGCTCTTAGCACACTGCACCTACATGGGCTTCCTGTGCACATGCATCCTTGTCTTGGGCCCACCTGCTCATCGGGAAGCACAGCTCACCACGCTGTGCCCAGGGCCCAGTCCCTCCACCTGCTTCCTCCAGGCGCTTTCCTCAGTGCCCTTTCAAGTCCCTACACTCCCCTCAACACTCCAGCCTCGTCATCATTTGACCCTAAGCACCTGACTTCCTTTCAGGTTTTGTCCACTCTCCTGTAGTGCGTGTGCGTGTGTGTAGCACAGGTGTTGATTGGAAGTCCTTGCTCCTTTCTCTAAGCCAGCACCTGGAATAGCATTCAGATGCAATGTGTGCTTGGCAGTTAAGTCAGAGGTCAAAGGGGCATGCCATGCAGCATAGACAGGGCTCCTGCTCACACCAAATTCAGTTTCTGGGGGGAGGACAGACACCCTACCTGACTGATTTGCAGGCAACTATTTTTATTTGCCCTATCTGACGCAGCCCTTGTTGAACCTGGAAGGGGTTCACTGGGGCAGAAAACTGTAGCTCCTATCATCCTCCTCCTCCACAATCCCCAACTGCTCCACAATCCCCACCCGCTCGGCAATCTCCACCAGCTGGAGAAAGTGCCTTGACCTCTGACAGTTGCCCACGCTAGATTCAGCCTTTGCCCTCTTGGCTATGCTCTCTCTGGACCTTAGGGAGCTGCTGAAAGAGGACTCAGGTTTCCATGATGGCACGGTGGCCTTCAGTTTCTTCATCTATTAAGGAAAGGCAATAGTCTCCGCCCAGCGTGCTCCACGGGGCCTGGAAGGACGATGCAGGGAGAAAGGAAATGCTCTGTCACTACTGCAAATGTGACAGACCTATAGGACACAGGCAGCAAGACCACTAACCCAGTTTGGGGTCTATACCTTGGACTTTGTTTTATACATGCAGAGGCAAATGTCGTACATGCTTATGTATTATGGTTGGTTTATCCCTTGATCATCTGAGTGTCACTCAGGGTCCATTGTGATTGGTTCCTAGGGTGCTATTGAAAGGGATGGAATCTTGGAAGGTGAGTTCTTGTGGGAAATCCTTAGGTCACTGGGAGATCACTCTGGAAGGTCACATTGGAGGAGATGATGGGGTTCGAACCTGTCACCTCTCTTTGCTTTCCTTGGAGACACGAGCCTTTCAGTTCATCACTCATCTCTTGTCATCACCATGGACACCTTCATGTGTGCCACCAGCCCACACTGGTGTCCTGCCCTAATGGTCCTTAGATGAGTAGATGCTTAGGAGCTGCAATTGTCCTTTTGCCACCAGAATTTCTTAGGATCTAGTACACTCCTATTCTCTGCCTTGCCCATCCTAGGCTATGGATGGTAGGTGCACCCCCGGACATGGGATGATCTGCAGTGGGAATCAGTGGAATAGAGATGCTGTATGGGATCCTAGAAATGTCCATAAATGAATGGAACCAGTTGAGATTCCAGAGGTGGGGGGAGTGAGGGAGGGAGAAAGAGGGGGAGGGAGGAGAGGGAAAGGGAGAGAGAGATTAAATGCATGGGCAGTGAGGCCAAAGCATTTGCTCAGACCCTTAACAGACTGAGGCAGCGTATTCTCAGACACAGAGAGAAGGGCTGTCAGTTACTTAGATCATTCTATGGTGATCTGCTGTGGCCTCTTCTGTTACTCCGACTTTGTAAAATGAGTGTGCGTACGTGTGTGCGCCCGTGCATGTGTGTGTGTGTGTGTGTGTGTGTGTGTGT
>LOEQ01004535.1:14389-27540 GCA_001685075.1 Bramus lutescens
TCAAAAGGCCAAGGCAGTTTCTTTATTAACCAATGAAAGCAACACATAGACAGACGACCCTCCTACATCGTGTGTGTGTAAATATATAACGATAACCTGCTTGATCTGTATAATGATATTTGCATGTATACAGTTTCAGGGCTGACAGCTTGGCAGTGGATCTTCCACAATGATCCCCGAGTCTTAGGTGTAGGAGTTGTGTTGTAGATGTATTGGTTGGGATCAGACTCCATAAGTCCACATTTTGATCAGTTGTGGTTTTCTATAAATGGTCTCTACTGGTTGCGAAGAGAGGTTTCCTTGGCAAGCTTTCCAGTACCAGATATGAGACCCCTGTTGTCCAGTGGGCCTTAAGCAGAATTAGAGGGCTGTTGGTTACTATCAAGGTACCAGTGCCACTATTCCATCCCTAAGGGTTTTAATGCCATGCTGGCCATTGCTATGGTTCATGGGCATCATAGCTGGGTAAGACTATTGGTTGCTTCCCTCATTTGGAAGCTTGCAAGGCACCTTCTGCTATGATGGAAGCTAGTCCTCAGGGAGGAGGCTTTCTGGTCAGATGCAGCTTGAGTGACTCCATTTTGAGTGTCCATGATGAGGCATGGTGACTATCTTTTTTGTGCACATGAATGACCACACCTGCCCAGCACGAAGCACGAGGTCTAGATTGATGGACAGCTTATTCCTGGAAGTAAAAGCCATCACCTATAATCTTACCAAAGCAGATCAGTAGCACGTGGACACACAGGCAGCTTAAGATACCAGACAGAGCAAGCCTGTGAACTTACTGAGCACATCAAACACGGTCCCCTCATCCAGGACTGTAAAAGTAGCACCCCAAGACTGAAATGTGTTGAGACACCAGCCTGTCTCCTCTTGTCCAGGAAAATTACCACAGGAAAGGACTTCTGCCTCTGTCCCCAGGCTTCGGCTGGAGCCATCTCAGTCCCCTTGAAGAGCTTTGCTCTCTCCTGAAGTTGGTTGGTAAAGCTTCTACAGAGACTTTCCTTTTCTGCATCCCTTCTCTTCCTCTGCCTCCAGTGCAGACTCGAACCCTCGCAGAGTGGGCTGAGCCAGCACAGGCCCATCAGATGTACCACTGTGGTGGGGGATGCTGATAGCAGGGGAGGCTGAGCGTAAGTGAGGACCACAGGGGCATGAGGAGCCTGGTGGGATTTGGCTCAACTCTGCTGTGGATATAAGCTGCGTAAAGTGTAACATGTGGTAATAAGATTGGAGTAAAGGAATCTGTGATGGCCGGTGACCATTATCGGGATGAATCAGGATCACTCGGTGAACTGCAGGCAAGGAGACCAACATAGCGCGTGGATTTGTTGCCTGCTAATAAATTCTGACATTGTAGAAAGATGTGAACATGTCTGTCTTTGTGACTCCTGCAGTCAGAGGGGCAAAGATGGAGTTGGTATGTGACTAAAGGACTTTGGCTCAGGGTGGACCCCAGGTATTTTGGACAACAATCTAGCAATCCTTGTTGGTGCCCTGGAATGTTCAAGGTCACGGCTTGGGTTCCAGCCTGCAGGGATTAGAGGACCTGCAGCTGGCGAGAGAGCAGTCAAATGGTCTGTGATTTTCAGTCACACAGATGCCCCAGGGTTGGGGTAGAGGGAACTGTGGTGCCCTACAGCTGGATTTAATGGTTAATACAGTCACCTTGACAGGATCCAGCTCACATAAGAATCAAGCCTCTGGAGAGGTTTATGAGAGATTTCCTAGACTGGGTTAGTTGAAGGAAGATGGCTCCTGGACTGAACCAAAAAAGAACACTGGCACTCATCTCTCTCTGTGTCCTGACTGGGTGCATTGGGAACACGTGGTCAGCATCCTGACTGGGTGCATTGGGATCATGTGATCCTGACTGGGCGCACTGGGATCATGTGATCAGCGTCCTGACTGGGTGCATTGGGATCATGTGATCCTGACTGGGCGCATTGGGATCATGTGATCAGCGTCCTGACTGGGTGCATCAGGATCATATGATCAGCTGCTCCTGCAGCTACACTTCTGCACAATGGACTGAACTGGTAAACTGTAAGCAAAACAAACCCCATCTTTAAATTGCTTTTCTCGGGTATTTTCACAGCAAATGAGAAAGGTAACTAGCACATGGGATAGGACGTTAGTGCCGTTAGCACCTTAAAAAAAAACAAACTAAGGTATCTCCTCACCACTTCACCAATAGAAATAAAAAATTAAATGTTGAAAATTCCGTTTGAAAATATTTCTATAAAAACGCAGCATCTCTGAAAAGATATTCCAGTAAGTGAGAATATTAGTTTCCTACAGATGACCACAAATTTGGCTGTTTCAAACAACAGAAACTTGTCACTTTGAGGTTGTAGAGGCCAGAAGTCCCTCAAGGGTGAGTGGAGCTGTGCGCTCCAAAGGCTATGGGGAGAACCCCTCCTGATCTCTTCCAGTTTGGGGGCACCTAGCACCCCAGTGTCAGCATCACTCCCATCCGAGCCTCTATCTTTGCCCAGCCTCTTCCCCGTGTTTCTCTGGCCTATTCCCCCCACCTTTTATCAAACCAGCTCCCTAAGCAGGGTCAAGGCTGGGCACATCTTTTGAGTGGACATTCTTCAACCTACAACTATGATTTCAGGAGTGGGAGAAAGAACTTCCCAGTGTACATCTTGGGGGTAGGTGATTGCTGGCTGGTACTAGGAGATGGATCTGAAAAGAGGGAGGAGATGCTTGGGACAACTTATGCTGTGTGTGTGTGGGGGGGATAATTAATGAGGGATGGAAACCTAGCCAAGTGGCAGGCACCCAGTTGGGTGTCCTCTCTACCCCATTGGAGGATGCAGTAGAGGGTGTGGGATGAGACATGACTGCTCCTCTGGTTCCATCTGTCACAGAGCCCAGGGTACACACATTCCCCTTTCCTTATCCACCCCTCCCCACCTCCTATGTGCATGTGTCTGCACACACACATGCATGGCTACACCCACACGGATGCACACACAAACGCATAGCATACTGGACAGAGACTGTCTTGGGCTGACGTTGAGTTGCTCTGTCTATAGCTTCATCATCCACTGGGTGGACCTGAAGGGTGAGAAGCCTGGCCTCCCAGGCATGAGAAAGGTTAGCTGGAGGATTAGCTACAGGTAGGCTTGGTGAGGATGCTGGCCAGTGTCTGGTTCACTGAAGCAAGGCAGAGTCTCCAGCTATCTCTGAGTAAATGTGAATGAGCTCATTTCCCTGCAGCGATGGGCTATTTGGTGGGGGATAAAGCAGCAGAACAAAGGGATGACACGAGCTGACCTCACAGGCCTCCCTTTAACCCACTCCGGTGAGTTCTCCAAAGGTGGAAAGGAACAGCGGCAGACTGCGATCCCAAAGCCGCTTGGAGTCCTGCTTCCGAGCACAGCCTGGCATTGTGCCCTCCTCTGTAGCAACTGCTATGATGCCAGAGTGACAGGCGTCTCTCAGCATCTTCTGCCCAGCACGTCATTGGTGTTCACAGGAAGCTTGCTCCACTGAGTTCTTGGCTACAGTGTGTAAAAGGCAAGACAAAACAAAATATAAACCCCCAAACAAGCAAACAAACCAAAACAAAACAAAATCCTCAAACAGACACAGACTGAATCTTTGGATCACCCAGCTTGTGCTTACAATGGAGTTTACTGTCTGTGAGGTTTGAAATGTGGAGTCTTTGTAGAAACATCCCTGGAGGTGAATGCAGCTGGAACCTGAAGAAAACAGTTTTCTCCAGGTAGGCTATGGGAGCAGAAGGGTGGAGACCAGGGATCTCCTGATCCAGGCCGGATGGAGTACAAAGTTTAGACAGGTGGAGAGAAGTTAGTGGGCAGTGAGTAATCTGTATCTGATATGGACTAAGGTCATGGGTCACAGGGAGGAGGAGAGCCCAGGGGAGGCTAGTTAATATTGTTGGAGAGAGAAATAAGGGGGTGGCTGTCAGACCCCGGAAACACTGAAGAGATGGGCTCAGTATGGCTCTGACTTGGCACCTGGGCTGAAGATGAGAGGCGGGGAAATGTGGCAGGCCCGGCATACAGTCCAATTAGGATTTGGGGTTTCCTCCTCTCTCTAAGCGTCATTTGACGCTGTATGGGGAGGGCGAGGCCGAAACCCGATCCTTTAGTACCTGAGACCCGTTAATGTTTAATCAGAGAGGATCTTCCGATGGGGTTTGGGGTGGCGTGATCTCCCAGCCCCGAGGCATCCAGCACCCACACCCTGAAAGGCTTTCTCCCCCACGTGGACTCACGGACTGCAGTCTGAGACTGGAGGGCTGAGCTGGGGCTTGATGCCTCAGAGACATCACAGCCCACAGCCATTGAGCCCGGTGCTCTCAGTCCCGCGCGCGTCCACGTCCTTCCCAACACCGTGTGAACCTCTCCTCTCCGCGATGGGCACCCGGTGGCCGCTGTCGNTTACTGTGCCCTATGGGTGCCGGTGCCCAGGACGAAGACGCAGACTTCGAAGAACTGATGCTAGCCCTCCCGTCCCAGGAGGATGGCGTGGCCGATGAGGTCCCGCATGTGGCCACTGCCACCTTTCGCCGGTGCTCTAAGGTGTGGGCAAGGGATGCCAGGCAACGGTGTGGCTTCGGGCTTGGGGTGGCGTTCTCCGAGGGTCTTCTCTGCTCATACAATCTTCTGGTGGTCTCTAAGTGCAGCCCCGGGGTACGGGAGACAAGACCCAGCACACAGCTGCACCTTGTGGCAGTGTTAGGGTGGGATAGAGGAGGCCATGTGCTAAATGCTTAGTTTATAAATGTAAGAAGGAGAGGGAGCTACTGGTGCGGTCACGCAGAGAGGGTGTCCTTCGAAGTAAAGTGGCTAGGGACCAGGGGGAGGCTGAGAACTCTGGTGGCACATCTTTCTCAACTGAGTGCCAGCAGTCATCCTGGGTGTCTGTTGGGGGCTCTGTGGACCTTGTACTAGGGAAAGAGTATCACAGCTGAATGACTTTGGGCACCAGTGGGTGAGTGAGTGAGTGGGTGGGGTCAGCTTCCTGGGCATATCTGTCCCTGACTCTGGGCCACAGGAAGCTCCTGCCTGATCAGGGTGGAGCCATTTTTTTCCAGGTTAATCTTCCCAGGGTTCCACTCTCTGCCTGGAAATGGACTTGGGCTTGGAGGCTGGAGTCACTCACCTGGCTCTGGGCGTCCAGTTACTTTGTCTTAAACTTTCCTGAAAAGGGAAGTGACAGTCCCTTAGGTGACTACATAGGAGATCTCCGGATGTATCCAGAAAAGAGATCACTTGTGGTATTATAGCCAGCGGAGTGTGACCACCTGGCCACATCTACTGGGGCAGAAGGCAGAATGGGCTTCCTAGAGCTACCTGGCCCCAGCCAGTGTGCTGGTGGGCTGATGTCAGGTTCTTAACTCAAAACACTCCTTACAATGTTCCCTGAACCCTGTACCTAGAGGGACATGGAGTCATGGGCCAGGGTAATAGAGGGCATTTTAGAGCCAGGGTTGCCTATAATCTTGGCTCTCAGGAAGCTGAAGCAGAAGGATTGTAAATTCAAGGCGAGCCTGAGCCATATAGCATGACCCTGTCCCCAAAGCAACCATCACAGGAAATGCCGAGTACCCTGATTGGAGAGGTGAGTGACCAGAAGTGAATGTGAACCTGAGGGGGTCAGGCATCTCCAAAAGGTCACTCGTTCATTCATTCAGTGGATATTTTGTGGGAAGAAAATTTAGAATGAAAATCGTTTTGGCTAGGGATTTTCACCCAATCTTTGGCTTCCAGAAAAGCTCTGCTTCCACTGCAGAGGACCCCAGCCCAATTGCGCAGCTTTTCATTGGGCAGAGGGCATTCTGTATGGAGCTCTGAAGTATAACCAGGAGCTGAGCGAATGAATGAATCTGGCTTGAGAGTTTTCTTCTGGAGAGGAAGTGGCATGGATGAAGGCTCAGAGCTGGGGGAGGCAGAGGAGGCATGAGGCTCACATGTCTGCAGCCCCTAGTCTGTCTTCTGAGGCGTGAGATCCCTTTATGGTTTACCTGATGGTCAATCGGACCTGGTCTGACTCAAGGTTGTTGATAATCTTCAAGTCATCCCATCACTGTGAATGTGGCTGTGCAGACGTTCGCTGCACTGACCCTTGAGCTGACTCCTCATTGCCCGTGACTGCCTTTCTAAAGTCCAAGAAACCCCAAGGACTGGGCTTCTCTAGGTGAAGGCACAGAGTGAGTTAAAGTAGAGCTCAAGGAGGGGCTTCGAGATTGGGCTTCAGGCGTTAGGTGGCACGGATCTGTGGAAGGGTTTGGAGCAGGGGCCTTTGTTCCCACAGCCTCACCCTTGACTCTTCTCTCTGGAGGTGTTCTTTTGCCCCCTTCACTGATCATCTCTTCTGCCTCCATGAGCCAAGCACCCAGATAGGTGCGGAATACGCTCAGCTCTTTGAAGTATCCCACAGGTGTATCCTGGGTGTGTTATGGACCCTGTGACACAAATTGTATCTGGGCTTTGAAGAGGTTGAGTGACTTTCTCGGGGGCCACTGGAGGTGGGATTGGCGTCTGAAACCTTTGGTTTTTCTCCTCTGGGCTGCGGCTGGAGGGGAGTCAGAGGTGCTGGGAGGGAAAGAAATGAGTTACCTTGGATGGGTCGCTGAACACGGAGGTGTGGCTAGGAAGGCCTCTGGCCCAAGTGGCCTTTGTGTGGAGTCAGCTGAGTGGCCAGGCCTTGGTGGATTCCCTAGAGAGCTGGGTGTGGTGTGGAGATGGCCGCGCAGGGCCCATGCCTTCCCTCGCCGCTGACTGCCAAGTTTGAAAATGTGCACACCATGGTAACACAAATAGTTGCTTAGCTGGGGGAATCCGTGCCACATCCTTTGGTCCCTTCTCTTTACCGTTTGTCTACTCTGTCCCTCGGCTTCTCTCCTCACCTGTAGGTAGGACTGGGATGCAGCCTGCACATCACTGACTTTCCCACACTGTCCTGTTGTGCGAACTCTTCCTGTAGAGTATTGTTTACTCCCCTGGGAGGAGGGCCTCCACCCACCCAGACGCTTCCTTTAGCAATGGAGAGTAAGCATTCAAGGAGGTTGTGTAAATACCTTTTCAGGCATAGAACTCTTTAGGCTCCGATACAGCAAAGTCGTTTGATTCACTGACTGATCATCACAGGGCATTTGTCTCTTAAACCCTATCCTTTGTCCTCACCCCATGAGTTAGCTATTCGGTGGTAATCACTGCAGAAGAATTACCGTTTTGGTTTTATGCCGTTCGATTAGCAGTCTTTTTATGCCAGCAAGTCCTGAACTGAAGGGAGTTAGGTTTTAAACAAGTCCCGGCCAGCGTGTCCCAGTCATGGGGTACAAGGTGATCCACTTCAGCTTTCCCTCTCAACAGTTCCAAAATACATGGAGATGTAGCTTCAGATGAGGACACGATACACTTAAAACCCTCAAGTGTCCTATACGGAAGGGAATGTTGACACATATTCCATTCTGAGGAAAAGCATCGACTCTTTGCTCGAGGGTTTGGAAACGCCCCGGGGCTACAAAGGCAAGGTTAGGGGTGCCCCAGGATCCTTCCATTTGCGCTAACTGGATCTCCCAGGACAATGTGAAAGCACAGCTTATAGGGAAGCAGAGGAAGGGCTAGCAGAGACCGCTTTGTCTTCTGAAGCAGGAGAAGAAACCAGAAGACTGGCAGCGAGGTGGAGCTGAAGGCTGCAGACCAGACCCGTCTGCATAGTCCCCGCTTCTGCCTGAAGGGGCGGTCTGTCTGGTGGCTTCTCCTTCATTGGTAGGATAGAAGCAGTTTGCAAAGGCTGAATTACTTAGATTAAAAGGGGCCAGGCATTTAATGGGTTCATCTCTCCCTGCCCATGAGCTTGTTCAAAATAACACAAAACATCTTTGTATTGTTTTATGTACAATGTACCCTATGGTGGCAGCCAGTAACAGTATGTGTCCATATATTCTAGCATGTCAAAGAAATCCACTTTTTTGTAAACCCACCCCCCACACACCGTGCTTGGCATCATGCATAACAAGCATGTATCGTCACCTCTTTTGCTTTTGGTTTGACCCATGATTACCCTGGTGTCCTGGAGTGGGCTCCTTGTGTGCTTGCTAGAACCATATACCTCTCATTAGATTCCCTATGTCTTGGTCAGATACCCTGTTTGGGTGCCGCATGTTTCAGTCTGCCAGTGATTAGTGCCAGTCAAGATTCAACAGAAATGGGAGACTCAAGGCTGCGCAAGAGCCTTTCATTGGTGTTCTGCGGAGTGCATATTTGGATAGTTCAGAGTCCAGAGCAGGGACAGAGAAACCATGGAAAATATACACATTAATTATTACTCTCACCAGATGTGCTCCAAAGACCGAAAGTCTCATGCCAAATGCACTAAGCTGCATTGCTAAGATCTTTCCTGAGGCATTCCTTGGGCAGGTGGAAACATTGCTGCCAGGGAACTTAAATGAAGGTCTATAGGAACACACAGATAATGTGGGAAGGTCTGTTCTGTGCACGCTACACTGGGTCACCGTGGGTCCACTGGAACTCTCATGTCCTCTGCTTCTCTTCCTCCCTGGGGACCAGGAGGCCTGGAGGCTACCAGGCACCTACGTGGTGGTGCTAACAGAGAAGACAAAACGGCTGCAGATTGAACAAGCCACCCGTCGCCTGCAGACCTGGGCTGCCCACCGGGGCTACATCATCAAGGTTCTCCACATCTTCTATGACCTCTTCCCTGGCTTCCTGGTGAAGATGAGCAGTGACCTGTTGGGCCTGGTGAGCTACCCTTTTGGGCATGGGACTTCCCAGGAGGGACAGGCTCCCGTTTCCTTCCATGTCTAGTCTGACCTTAGTGAGTACCTATGAACTCTTTCTGGGTCACAACTGGTGGTTCCTGGTTCCCCGAGGAACTGCCTTGTAACCTTGACTGCATCCCAATGCTGTGTCTACATTCATCAGAGATCAGGAAGGATCACAAGACAGCTAGCATCAGAGCTTGGCCCCTACCCCATGGAATGACTGCCTCTATCCTTGTCTGTTTTTTTCACTGCCTGTGAGGACCTATGGGGACAAGGCCTGGGACACTGGCTCTTTTTGTTTATTTGTTGTATTTTTTTTCCCAAGACAGTGTTTCTGTGTGTAACTTTGGCTGTTCTGGAACTAGCTCTGTAAACCAGGCTGGCTTCTAACTCACAGAGATCCGCCTGCCTCTGCTTCCCGAGTGCTGAGATTAAAGGTGCATGCTACCAGCTCCTCGGCTCTTGTAGAGTGCCAAAGGTGCCGGATTCTTCTCCATCACTCCGAGTGCTGCACCTTTCTTTGCTGAAGGAGGTGAAAGGGCTGCAGGCAATGGCTCACCCTCCCTGCTCTTCTCCCCAACATGGCATTCCAGGTTCTCAGCTGCACTCCAGTCCCTTCCCCACTGGGTGCTTTCAGCCTCCTGCACACACTTAGGTACCAGGGCTCTGGGCCTTACCCATGCCTCCAGTGTGCAGTGTGCATGCATCCAATCTCCTGGCCCCAGGTCACTGCTGCCCCAGGGTTTAAAGCGACTTAACATCTTGTGACTGAATGACTGTGGGGCATCGATGGGGCATGGATAAGGCCACAATGCAGGGGGACATCAAGTCAGTGCCTTTTGTCTGTCTTCTGTGCACTTCAACAAGCATCTTCTGCCACTGCAGAGGAAGGTGACATAGCCTCGAGCCTTTCCATCGAGCTTACAGCAAAGGTGGAGACTGACCTGTTGATGCCAGAGCAGTTAGCTGGTGCTGTGCACTCAGCACAATGGGGAATAAATAAGAGAGTTGAAGTACCAGGTGACAGGCACGCGCCTGCCGATCCAGGTATCCAGCTTTGTACAGGAGGCCACAGAATTTGCCTGCGAAGTTGAGCCGTGGCACCTCAAAAAGTGCCACGGCCAGCTCGGTAACCCACTAGCTTGTTTAACTTAGAGCAGAGGTCTCCGTCTCCCAGGACTAACTGTAAGCCAGATGTGGTGACGGTAGCCATCATTTAAGGACTAGTGGAAAATGTCTTTCTTTTTTTTTTTTTGTATAGGGATAGGTTGAGACAGTGTCATGCTCCATAGTTCAAGCTGGCCTCGAACTCATGATTTCCCCAGCTCTGCCTCTGGAGTGCTTGAATTACCAACAGGCACCAACATCCCCACTGATGTTGGAGTGTTTAAGCAGATGTTAAGTAATGAAACTGACAGAGGGTAGGTTACGGAGCCCTGGGGATACTGAGGCCCCAGAGATGTGATGGTCTTCCAGGAGGGGGGCATGGAGAGGGGACGCTGAAGCATGGAGAAATGGCACATTAGCCGAGGATGTGGCTGCTGTGAGCCTGACTAAGGAGCAGGGTATAGGCCCCTCACTATCACACTGATGCGGATG
This sequence comes from Bramus lutescens, assembly GCA_001685075.1. Taxonomy (NCBI): domain Eukaryota; kingdom Metazoa; phylum Chordata; class Mammalia; order Rodentia; family Cricetidae; genus Bramus; species Bramus lutescens. Next base: position 24,762 of record LOEQ01004535.1, read on the forward strand.
CCTCCTGGTAGCTGAACACACTGGCAGCCTCTGCCTTGGAGTCTAGTGTTGTACTCAATGCAGATAGGGCTGGAGGCAGACACACGATGGCTAGCACTGCTGTCCTGATCTGAGTGTGAGATTTAGGCACTAAGATTCCTGACCGCCTCCTCGACGCTGGGCATAGCCTGACTCCCACGTGAGATGTGGAGGCCAGAGTCCTTCTGACCAATCATATGGGTTCATCCACTCGAGTTACAGAGCACTGTGTTCCCTAGCCAGAGAGAAGTGAGGACATTAGCCTGTGGTCTGTCTGGCTTCTGGGCTCCAGGAGGGAGACTTTGGGAGAATGTGGGCACGTGCTGGCTAGAGACACGGACAGCAGTTGGCTCAGGTGGGGGACGATGTGGGCTGTAGTTAGCTAGGGGGCTTTTGAAGCTAAGTGATATGGCTCTCTGGTTTCCATAGGCCTTGCAGTTGCCCCACGTGGAGTACATTGAGGAAGACTCCTATGTCTTTGCCCAGAGCATCCCCTGGAACCTGGATCGGATTATGCCAACAGGGCACCAGACAGAGGAATACAGCTCCTCCAGTAAGGCCCCCAGGAAGCCTCCGGCCTCCATTTGCTTTGCTCTGACCCCCTCCCCACTTGCTAGGGCTCCAGAGTCTGCACCGACCTCTTCTGTCCTCTCCCATGCAGAGTGCTAGAGTCTTCCCTTAAAGGACCCTCCCTCCAGCTTCTCGTCCCTGTCGGCTTCATTCCCCCGATCTGCACAGGCCCTCAATGCTTCACTTCTCTCAGGGAAGAGGCTAAACCTGACTGACCCACAATCTGTGGGATACCCAGCCCTGTAGACTGGGACAGACCTCTCAGTAGGACAGACACAGCCCACTGCAGCTGCTCCCATCTAAATATCTAGTCTCCCAGTTCACCCTGCCCCTTCCCTCCAGTACCATCCAACGGCTGGAGACTCTCTGCATCTGTCACTAGGTCTCCTCCGCCTTGTGTGTCTCGTTTTCAGAGATAGAGGAAGGTGACCCAGGTTTGGTAGGATTGTGAGTGATATGGAGTCAGAAAAGCTGGTGGGTACCTGCTTTGGGAAAGGAGCAGGTTCTGCAGAGTGTGAAGTGTCTGTCCACTGTGGAGCTTCTAGTATGTAAGGAAGGTTAGTCTATTGCTTAAATAGATGGAGTATGGATTATGTGAGATCAATGAAGCCTTGTAGCTAGCCCGGAGTGTCTGAGCTCCTTAGGCTGCAACCAGCCAGCCAGAGTGCCCCCTGGGGTGGTCACAGAGCTCTTTCCTCTGGGACACCTTGCCCTGCTCCATTACCATACCTACTAGGGAATGAAGTTGGCCTAAGGCCTGCTAGGACTTAACTGTATCCCCAGTTCCAGGATGAGAATTTTTTAAAAAGATACCTTCATCTTTATTTTCTGTGTGTAAGTGTATTTTCTAAATGTATGTATATGTACCATGTGCACACAGTCTTCGCAGAGGCTAGAAGAGGGCATTGGGTCTTCTGGAACTGGGGTTACAGATGGTCCTTGGCCTCTATGTGGGTGCTGGGATGAGAACATAGTTCCCGTCCAAGAGTAACAATTGCTCTCAGTCATTGAACCATCTCTCTAGTCCTCCAGGATGAGAACTCTTGAGAGTGGCTGTCACCTTGGGCTCCTCCTTCCCTCCCCATCCTCCTAGCTCTCTCTCCTTCCGTAGGAAACAGGTATGTGCTATCCTCACAGCCTCCCTACATCAAGCCTGCACAAGCCTCCTACCCTGCCCCTTGTCTCGTGCAGTGCTTACCTCCTGCCTTGTGCCTGCTTCTTGGAGAGTCTCACCCACTTGGGGATGGAAGGTGCAGGTGCCAGGTTCACAGTGAGCTTCCTGTGCTGAGTTCCCACCTGGCCTCATTGGAGGAAGAAAGAGCCCTGGGTTTACCTGGCCCTGGCTGGTGAATGTGTGGACTCAAGAGCCTTAGTTTCCTCTCTGGGAATGTGCCAACCAGGATACCAGGCAGCCCTGTTGGTTTCTTTTCAGCCCCTGTCTCAGTGAGCTGTAAGAGGCTTATGCTTGGGAGACTGGTTTGTTTTATACTATGATATTATGATTTGAATGTTCCTATTGTTGTCTCACATGGAACTGGATTGCTTAGTTCACCCCTGGATCAGTCAATTGCCAGCTACAGGCTTTGGGCAGCTCCCTTCCTGCTCTCTCTGTGCCTCACTTCTTGCAGTAAAATAGATTCAGCAGCATGTAGCTTGCAAAGAGCATGGGGACACTCTGTGAGCTCTCTGATATGTAGGGTGGCAGACAACTCAGGACATAGCAACAACCTTAACCTCACAACTATTCTCTCCCCTTCCCTTCTGCGAATGCTGCCATGGGAAGATGGAAGTGGCCAGGTAGAGGTGTATCTCTTAGATACCAGCATCCAGAGTGACCATCGGGAAATTGAGGGCAGGGTCACCATCACTGACTTCAACAGTGTGCCTGAGGAGGATGGGACACGCTTCCACAGACAGGTGAGAGTCTCAGACTCCCAATTCATCTCAGAGGTTGGGCAGAAGTGAGCAGAGGTGCCACACACACCCCCTGCCCCACCCCGAGCATCCTGTCAGTACTGCCTGACTTTCCTGCCATCTGTGGGGTGGGATGTCAGTCTGTCCAGGCATCTGCTGATATATCATGGGGTGAGGAGAGTCATCTCACATGATCCCTGTATCGATTGAGCAGGCAAGCAAGTGTGACAGCCATGGCACCCACCTAGCAGGTGTGGTCAGCGGCCGGGATGCTGGT
>LOEQ01004535.1:38094-52898 GCA_001685075.1 Bramus lutescens
CAAGGCTTCGTGGGCTCACCAGTGACAGTCTCGGGCAGGGATGGTGCCTGCCGCTGGGTGCAGATATACCTGCCTGGCTCTCCTGTAGCTGGCCACGGGTAGAGAGAATCTTTCTGGGAGAACTTGGTGTCTCACCCTGGATACCTCTTCCTGGTGTATGTCTAGGGAAGCCCCTCCCTCATTGTGGGGCCTGTGCTTGGCTCTCTGCCATCAGAGGTTTTGGTTGGCTCCGGCCAGCTGCTCCAGTTACCAGGGCATGTAGGCACTTGCTGCAAGGGTTGCATTCAGTCCTCAGGCCTCCAGGGTATATTTGTCCTGTGGGAAGGTAATGAGGGAGACCCTTGGAGGTTCAGAGACCAAGTGCCGGACTGGGAAATTGAGTGTGAAAGTTGCTGGGACCCCTTACAGCCTGCTCACATTGGAGAGACTATTTTGGGATCCCTGATTAAATTTGGATCAGTTCTGCACACATCTAGGGGTGATGGTGAAATCTAGCCAGTAGTGGATCCAGCTGTGAGGCCATGGGCATCTTCCAGATGTCATCATCTGTTGTACCTCAGGCTTTGGCCCTGCTCAGGCTAACTGGCTGTAAGCTCCCAGCTGACTTTGCACTTGAGAGCCACACAATGCTTACTCCCCACCCCACTACTACCCTGCACAGTAAAGACCAGCAGCCTTCTTTGTGGAGGAAGAAAACAGGACCAGGGAGGGGAGTGCCTGGTGATGTCACACAGCCAGTGGTGTCAGGACATAAATCCAGACTGGCTGGCCCTGAAGCTATGCCTCTTGGGAGTACCAGGCTGGGCACCCTATTCCTGAAACAAATGAGACAGAGGACAGTCTGTGCTTCAGCAGTTTGTCCTTGGACTGTTCCTTAGTGCACAGGCCTTTCCCATGGCTACCACAGCCCCTACTCANCTCACATGGACTGTGTGGAGAATGGCAGAGCGACAGAGGGCTGACTGTGCCAAGGCCACACAAGCTGACAAGACCACCTCTATCCTCTCAGCTGCTTCTGCCTTTTTATAGTAAGCTTTCCCTACTCATATTGCTTTTGTAACTTGATATTTATTCTGGGTTTTGTAGAGTTTTTATTACGTGGTGAGTTTTCAGAATAAAAGCAGTTGATGTGACTACTGGCACCTGACTGTCTAAGAGGCTGCCTGCTTACTAAGCACAACCATCTGCTGGGTGCTGGGGTGCACGGGCCTGTAGTGGGAACGCTCTCCTTGTGCCCATTCTAGGAATGCAGTAATTGTCTTCCTGTAGCCTCCTGACTCCTCAGAGTCCTGGTACTTTGTCTTGGAGAACCTGGTTCCCTTGGGCATTCTAGATTCTTGTGGCTCTGGCCCACCAGCACATCCAGTTCCCAACACCTCATCTATTTCTACCCAGTGAAGGTGCAGGGTGCAGCAGAGTTTATGGACTCATTCGCTCCCGAGTCTGTGGGTGTTTCTCAGGCAGACCATGGTTGCTCCTGATCTGAAGTGAAGCATGCTCTCAGATCTCTTCCCAGTGATATGCAAGGTGCAAATATCGCCCTCATCCAGTGATATCTCTTGATATCACTGTCTTAAGCAAAGTCTACGTCTATACAGTCTATATAGCAAATGGATTTGCCAAAAATCTCCCAATTGTTTTCTGAATATTAGTGTCATGTGTGGAAAGTACTCTAGTTGACGGATGCTAATGGCTCAAATGTCAGAATGGTGTTTTGGCACCAGAGCCACTGGTACTTGTGCTTTCAGCCCAGCTGAGATTTCTGCTGTCCCCTACATGGCAAAGGACCATATGCTGGTTGGTTAGAGAGCCACACGTGGACAGCAGGCTCCTGCAGATGGTTGGCAGGCATTCACCAAGGATCTGGAGGAAGGGCTTGACCTGCAGGGAATGGAAGATGTAGTACCAAGGGGATGGGACCCATGTGAACAATGCAGGCTACCAGGAACGACTGACCAGAGCAGGAAACTTAGCTTGAGACTCCTTCTGAAAGCTGAGGCTACAGGTCCTGAGCCCATGACTGCTTTCACTGTCCAAGTGGTGCACAGAGATCTTGGAAAGAAAGATCAGCGAAGACCGGGAGGACACAGCCCCTTGCAGCGTGGCCCTCACTCTCTGCCACCTACGCTGCTCCCCAGTGTCCCTCCCACGGCCCGTGTGACATTCAAAGAAAAATGTCTGTGAGAACCCAACTCTACATTTTTGAAAAATTTATTTCCTACTCTTAGAAGCTAAGAACTCCACCACACACGAACCAAATTTTGAATCCAGAGTCTCCCCTAGTTTATCTACTTCCTTTTGAAATTTTATAAACAAGATTTTGTACACAAGAGGTAGCAGAGGAAAATTCCAGTCTGCTTGTTCCAAGCTCAAAAGATGCTGCACACGCCTGGGTGTTAGCAGGGAGGGTGGGGCAAGCCAGGTGAGTCTGGTGGCTCGAGCTCTGGGTTTTACGGCTACTAGCTGTTGGCAACCATGAGCGTCCACCTGGGGAACTACAGGCAAGCTGCCTGTGAGAGGCTCATCTGTCTGTCCCAGGATGCCATAGGAGCAGGAGAGCAGTCCTGAGGTCAGCCTGGACTGCAAGAGCTTCTTGAGAACACACAGCGTTGAGTCAATTGTGCAATTCCTGCTGGATTGCGGACCACTGTAAAAGATTATAAAAACATCTTCATCCAAAATTTGGCAGTAAAAAGGACAACTCTTCCAAGGCAAGCTTGCCATAATTGTCACTTTGTGTACTACATTTTAAAAAGTCCTCATAGGGTAGTGGACTGCAGCTGTTGGAAATCAAGTGGTTACTGGTCACGTGGTCAATGCAGCAACACGAGAAGATGATGGACCGAAGTGTACAGTGCCGGCAATCCTGACGCAGCTTTATGTGAGGACAGCAGGTGCAGGGGCGGAAGGCGTCGTTTCCATAGGAAATAAGGGGACTGAGTAGAAGTGGCAATTTCACTCCTGAATTCGGGCTCCTGAGTGCAGTTGCCGGCAGCGATGTCCCATTGGTACCATCGCAAGCATTTCAATACATGTCCACACAATCTTTCTGCAAGCACGGGTGTGAAGAGATGGTGAGTCGGAAGGGAACAGTGGGACATGGATGTTCAGGTATTCAAATCAATTTTAGACCCTCACATTCAAAAACTGTAAGAACACCAGAACCTGACCAAAGCTGCCACTTGCCTCTGTTTCCCTGAGGACACAGCTCTGCTCTTACATGCAAGCCCTTCCTTCTTTGTGAGTGACCAAAGCTGGCACTGGCCAGTGAACAACGAATGAAGGGTCCGTGAAGCACACAGCAGGGAATGCCTCCTGCCTGCCACATGTCCCCACAATGCAAAAGCAACCAAAAAGGCACTTAGGGGCTGGCTGTGCCTCTTTGACTTGGCAAATCTAGCTGACAGTGGCAGCCTGGCACCTCCAAAGGCTCCTTTAGTTCTGTGCATGGCAAGTGGAAAATAAGGCAGAACATGTAACTAAAGGTGACACAGGAAGAAACTGAGAAATTCAAACAAAATGAAGAGAGCACAGGAAATGGCTGTGTAAGCCCAGCCTGAATAAGTGACTGATGCCATGTTGGTAAATACAACTAAATGATGGTATCTATATTATTTTTTTAGTTATTTCAGAGAAAGTAAGTTTTAAATCTTGCCTTTTCCATATCGGTCATGTCAAGGAGAAACAGTCTTGAATTCTTTCTCTGTAGTAAAATTATGATTAATTTCACAAAGCAGCAGCTCCCAGCTTAGGTATTTAACTCAATATACAATCAATACAAGGGCCACAGGAATCATGTTTAAGTAAAAACAAATGATTGCAGATCACATGACTTAAGACTAGTTTATTCAATATGTCTCCGAGCATTAAAAAGGTAATTTTATGAAGTCAAACTCAATAAAATTATAAAGTGCTTTTAATTTTGTTGTTTTAAAATTTTATTTTGGGAACAACCCATCACTTTTCAGTGATTGATGTCAAAGAATGCACCCTATACTTCTAGAGAACATAGCTTTTTTGTTTTGTTTGAAATTTATTATTGCTCTTTTCAATCTTGAATCAGAAAATACCTTAAAGAGCTTAATAATGCCACAATTTCTGATACTAGTAACATGTCGTCAAGATCTAAGATTATACTGAGGGCTCTTAACTAGACAAAACCAGAGATTCTGTACAAAGAGGGAGACATATTAAATACAAAGGTCTGTGTAAACCAGATTCAATTACTATTTTACAATGAAAGGAATTTTACCACTTATCTTTATATCATTCTAAACTGGATATTCCTATTCAATGCTACTGTAGATTAAAAATTTCCCTCACATAGCTAAAAATATAAAAACCAAAGGATCCTCCCCCAACAGAGAAAACTGTAGCTTTATCCCTCTATCTTCACTCTCTATATTCATGTATCAGAAGTTTGCCACCAGCTTTATTTCCTGATGTGTCAGTGCACATGTAATCTGGGGATAGCTGGTCCACATGCCAGGATTCTTCTCCCACTCACTGCCAAGCAGCTCTCAACCTTCTAGTGGCTAGAGAAGGCTTCCCTTCAGAACACATGGTCCTCCATCACACTCCTGGCTCAGACTCCAGGCTCTTGTAAGGGCTTCAAGGATGAGATTCTGGTTTCTAAAAGGTGCTGAGCTTCCCATCTGGGCACACTGCTCTAAGGGTCAACATCATCAAGGTCACTTCTTAATTCACCAATCATCATGGGAGATTCTGAACCCTGAGGCAAAGAGAGGAAGTTAAGGTTCCCACAATTAAAGTTAGGAAGTTTCCCACACTGACTTCCTTGTGTTCTGTAATTTAAGTATATCCTCATTGAGCAATTTAGTTCTGCTTATTAGAAGGTAATAAAACACAATGTTATTATTCTTCTGGCAATTTCTGATTATGCAAAACGTTTGCATTTGTATGGTCTTACTCAGTCACTAAAAGAACCCCCGGACTGGCCTCAGGCTACACTTTCTTCTCTACACACACACACAGGGACTTACATTTGGACTGACTGAGCAATGGGAAAAGAGAGAGGGGGACTGGACACCAGTGACACTTTACTTCATGCCAGGCACTACCCCTGCTGGGTCGTTCCTGAGTCTACAATCGGGTTCTGTAATCTCATGCCTGGGGACTGACCTAGTTGAACTAGGGCTGAGCTGGTCTGTCTATCTTTATCCCCACTCTCTGAAGCAAGGTCTCTTCTTTCTTGATCTTTGGGATGCTTAGGAGCAAATGTTCTTTCAGCCAAAGACAGGCTCCTGTTGTACCTGTTGTAAGTGTCTCTCTCCATTCTCATTGGCAGGGCTGCTCTCTGAGCCATTGCTGCTTCCTGATTGCTCTTTTTCATTCAACAAAGCTGTGGCATATGCTAATGTGTCCTGTAGAGATTCAAACACGAGAAGATAAAGTAGCAACCAGTGATATCTTTCCCCACATTGCCAAAGCATCCCACAACCCTTTGTCCTGGGAGAACTGCCCAACAACCTGCAGCAGCACTTTTCTCAGACAAGCGATCTATTCCCATTGGGTTTGAGAACACCAGCTCATGTTCATACAAAAGCCCAAAGGCTGCTTCTGTGTCTCATTTCCTACCCTTCCCTCTCTTCCCTGAGCTGTGGTTTTTAAGAACCTAGCATAAGGCTTTCAAAGCACGCCAGAGCAGACACCCCTCACCTGAGCTGAGATGGTTCGCTGAAAGGTTTTTCCAGTTGAGGTTTCGTTAGAGACATTGCTCTGTGGAGTCCAATAATGCTCTGACATCTGGGATAAAAGGCCAAGCAGAGGTGACAAGTAAGCCCCCATGAGTACACAGTTCCTACCTTACACACCAGAGTCTAGCAGCCAAAGGTACAAGTCTACTTAGATTTCTACCACCTCAATTATCATGGTGGATTATCCCCCACTTTCCAACAGGAAGATAATGCTTCTTAATCGGAGCACCAGCCTCCAACTTTTCATCTCTGGAGTTAAGACAGATGTTAAGATGTTAAGTTATGCATGGATGTGTTGTTTCCCATACTTTGTTATTTGTGAACAACCATGGACCAAACATATTAAAAGGAGAGTTCCAAAAATAAGTCAAATTGTGTGCCAGTGTGACTGCTGTGATGAAAGCCTGCACTGTCCCACTGTTTCTCCAGACATAGCCATTGTCCTGTGATGTTTCTACCCTTTATATTCTAATGGCTCAAGGATCTCTCCACTGGTGGGTAACATATGAGAATTACAACAGTCACGTGGCCTTTTTATACCACCCATCTATCTCTTCATACATAGTCACATCATTTCCCACCCCCACAAGATGCATTAGTATAATATCATTTGATTACAGTACACTGTTATTATTTTTCTAGGGTATTCTGTCCCCATTTTATCATTATTATCATTAATCTCTTACTGTGCCTAATATCCAACTAAATTTTATCATAGTTGTATGTATCTAAAAGAAAACCATAGCATATGTAGGCTCGGTACTATCATCCACTTGGAGGCATGTCTTAGATCGTAACCCTTTGGGGCTGGAGAGATGGCTTAGTAGTGAAGAGCACCTGCTGCTCTTGAGTATGGATCCTAGCATCTCCAAAGTTTGGATGTGACACCCTCTTCTGGTCTCCACAGGCACTTACAAGCATGTACATATACTCACACACATATACATAAATAAAAATAAAATCTTGACAACAACAACAACAACAAAAACAAAAAACCCCAAAGTCCTGTGAGATGTGGGGGAGAGAATGTAACCATATTAAGACACAACTTTAATACATGCATGTATGTACTGACTAAAGAAATGTTTGAAGAGCTAGAGAGATGACTCAGTGATTAAGAGCATGTATTCCACTCATGGAGGATCCAAGTTAGATTTCTAGCAAACATGTCAGGCAGCTTACAAATGCCTACAACTCCAGCTCCAGGGGATCTGATATCTCTGAGCTCCATAGGCACTAGCATGCATGTGTGCGTGTGTATGTGTGTGTGCGCGTGCACCCATACACACAATAAAAATAATAACAATAACAACAATAATAAAATTGATCTAAAAATATTTGACATCTCAAAGTATCTTGAGATCATTCTATGAGTTAGTTTAAGGAAAAAATCTTTTTCCAGGTAAGGTGTCGTTTTAGAGCCTATGCTATAGAGCTGGGAAAGCTCAGAATTCTAGTACCTTCTTCTGCAACCACTGCACAGCCCAACTCCAGTGATGGGAATTCTCCTTGAAGTATTCTTTAGCAGCAGGACACCTGGTGATCAAGCATATTATTACAAGTCAAAATACTTCTTTGAAAATATTCTTGTTCAGCTACATTTGTACTTGAAACATGAATGCTACTTTTACTAAAACTAAATTTTCCCTTTATGACTGGACAGTAAAGACCATCATCTGTTTGAACTCCAAAAGGCAGCAAAGGCAAATACAGTACCTAGTCTCACTATCTCTAACTCTTATCGACAGTCCTGCTAAAGTTCAGAGCTGGAAAACGAAACAAATCCACCCAACTATTAATAAACTGTATATTTAACAAGTAATCTTTTTATATAATCAAACTAAGCTTTAATTTTCTGTTAGAAGAAAGGAGAATGAGATGTTTTGGGGGAATACTTTTAAAACATGCTTAGGAGCACCGCTCTTCATCTCCATTCTACTTGGCTTCTTCTATCACTGTCCTTCTTTGAAGACAGCCCTGAAGATGATGTTGCTGCTGGTGTGTGCAGACAGGACATGTGAGGACACTGACAGCATGTAGCTGCTGGTAGGGACATGCCATTGGTCCCAGCACTACTTGGAAACAACCATTTTGACATGCTGATATCAAGTCTAATCAAGGGACCTGCAGTTGTGGTAGGATAACACCTGTATCCAGAGTATTATGTCCTCTAGAAAAATACCCTATTTCAAATTACCCTAATTCTCTGTGTAGGAAGTTCAAGCACAACAGATTAAGCCCCATAAACTTCTCATTCTTATTCTGATATACGTCTAAGAATATTTCTATGCCCATACAAAAAAAATGATTCAGTGCAGATACAATACAGTTACTAAAGCCACTGACCTTGTTTGACTATGGACTACACCAGGTTAGACTAGTACCACCATAAGTTCCCAATATCAACTAAAGAATGACACACGGGATGTGGTTTATAACTACAGTAACAGCCTTCAAAAGGAAGGAAGTTCTAACTAGAGCACGGACAAACCTTGAAGATATTGCACTAAGTCAAGCAAGGTAGTTATGAGGTACCCAGAGTGGCTGAGTTTACGAAGGTAGAAATTAGAATGACTGCCAGTGGCTTAGGGAAGAAGGAAATGGGGAGCCAGTATTCAGTGGGGGTTCAGAGTTTTAGTTTTGGATGATGAAGGGATCTAGAGATGGATGGTGATAAGTACAAGTTTTCTTTAAAAAATTTTCAATTATTTATTTACTATGTATGTGCCATGGCACACACGTGTAGGCCTGAAAACAGCTTGTGGGAGTTGGTTCGTTCCTTCTACCAACACAGAGGAGCCTACATCATTGAACTGCATGGACTGTGTATATTCAGCAAGGTCAAGGTAACATGTACTGTCTATTGTGTCATGGTTAAAAAGTACCTTCACTCTGAGGTCGACCTCAAAGTGTAAGTTTAGGTCTAAGATGGTGGGTATGCCACTCAAATCATCTGTGATCTGGCATCGCCCCAAATCCAAGCTGTTTTAAGGATCATGAAGCAGAGAAAACAAAACACCTGGCACAGAATCGGGGTTTGTAAGTGCTCTACTGATTCAGGTGACAAGATTTTGTCTCTTGAGAGACGTTCAAATTAGGGACTTTGGGCTCAAGGAGCTGCTGGTTAATGAAAGCAACTTTGGGAAAGCTCACCAAATGTTGTTCCTGAGGTTTTCAAATCCACCTGAATCTTACCCTTCTGACATAAGGCCAGGGAATCCCTCTTTTCTCCTTTTTGAAATTCTGGACCATCTATTACTTTTCTAACACTCCCCCTTCATTTCCTCTGGGGAGACAATATGAATAGGGTCTTGTAGTTCCTAAGCAAGCATAACCCCAAATCTGTCAGATCCTCTCAGGCCCCAAAACAAGGCAGTTCCCACACCGCAGTCAAACCCATGTCCTCTGCACTATGAGTCTGTACTCACTTCTGAGCAAGAGTGACGAGGAATTTGACACACTGGTAGCAACGACTGCTGTCCACATGGTTGCTGTGGTGCATCAGTGCTGGAGGAAGACAAGACACTTTAACAGGAAGGCCCGGAGAGGCTCAAGTAATAGTGATGCTCTTGTTCTGGAAATAAGTTTGATAAGTGGGTAGGGCACAACTACCTATTCAACAGGACCACCCAGATTCTAGTGTTTTACTGTGCTAAGAACACAGCTATATGTAGTAGAACTGGAAGAACTACAACTTCAATGGGATGATATTCAAAACTCCCCAATACTGCTGCCTAGACAAGAACAGTTACAACTATTTATCATTTGATAATGGAAATTTATGATATTAATTCTATGTAACAAATGTTTCCTACTTTCTCTTTTAGCAATTTAAAAATAAATACTTATTCTTACTTGTCATGTGTTTTTGCTTTTAGGTTCCAGAGGACCTGGTATGGCTGATGCTATGATTACATTACACTACCCCAAACTGGGGCTTAGAAACCTTTGAGCTTGTAGCTCTTTTCTGCCTTAAATGGTGGCTCTTAGGTTCCTATTACTGCTGCCATGTGCTGCTTGAGGATGAGGATATATTCTGAGAAATGTTTTGTAGGTGAGGTCATTGTTGTAAAGATCAGGGGAACTTATACAAAGGAGAACAGTTACACCAGCCATAGTGACATATCTTATGTAACCCCATGTTAGATATAATCAGTGACAGAAATGTTATGTGTGCCATGATGGTACACAACAGAATTCAAAATATCTGTGATGAAGGACATTTTAGTGGGTGGTGGAAAGTGGACAGGTCCATTTTTACTGAACTATTTCTAAGGCAGTGTATTAAAGCTAACTCAGATTTTCACAAAACAAAGTCCAGACATACAACATGGTAGACAATGGACATGTGGGTCAATGACAATCACACTTCATATATCTGACAATACTTAAGTCTAAGATGTTAGTTTTTCTTTCCATGGGTGCTGTGGAAGGAAAAGATTTCTGTCACCAGAAAGACCTCTTTAGCTCTTAGAAAACTTTATAGTATTCCTGAACCTTCCCTGACTTGGGAAAAAACCCTAGACTGTACCATACTGAGTGGAAGGACAGTCTCCTGCTCAGGATGAGGAACCCCAGTGACAATAAGAAGACTTCTAATGGAGCAGTCATCTAAGTCAGGGAGAGCAGAGGGGCCATGCCTGCTGGAACAGAGCTTATTTATAAATTTATAAATAAGGCACTTGTTCCTTAGCTGGCATACTTGCCTAGTAATCCATTTTCTGTCTCAAACACAAATTTGATTCTCTCTACTTGTATGGGATCTTCAATGACCTGTCAGAGGAAGGAGACAAAGTTAGCAACTGAGAGCAGCAGCCCGCACAGAAGTTACTGGTGTTCCCCACAGCTCTCTCTACTCAAGAAGCTAGTTTCTACAGCAGAGCCCAAACACTAAGGGATGTTATGATATCACTATGCATCTCAAACACATCTCTAATTCAAAACCAAAATGTAAAATTTTTAAAGAGCTATTCATTTCCTATATATGTGTTTCTAACAATTTTATAGCTTTCTGAGGGCTGAGGACAGATGGTTTGTAATCCTAAGGACACAGGATCATTTTTAATTTATTTAGCAAAATGCATTTAAGTTTTGCTTCAGGCTCTTGCTACATCTTTAGTTATTGGCACTAAGTGCTGTGCACTATAGCCCACTGCTTGGGTCTGCTGAGCCTGGTCCAATGATACATAGCTCTATAGCATTTCCCAAAGTCTATAAAAAAAGACTGGGGTCAAAAGGAAGAAAAAGATCAGAAAGACAGTTATTTTTTTTTTAAGTAGATGACACCCATCATGTATTTTCAACGATATATTTTTATATTTTAAGCCATTTCAAACCTCTGCACTAGGTTTTTAAAGGGATACAATCTTTCCTAGAAGGTCCTGGACTAGTCTCTCTCATCAGCTCATTCAAATCATTAAATTCTATTAGCTCTCTTTCCAGCTGATCTGCTCCTTCTTGGCCTTCCACCGTCTGCCTCTTTTCTTTGCCAGGATCCTGGATGGTTTCCCAATATCCAATCCTGCTTGTTTTAGTTCTTCCTTCAAAATAATTGCCAAAGGTGTCTTGCTATGCAAATGAGTCATTTCCTTTTTTTGCTTAAAGCATTTTCATGGCTCACCATGACTGACAGCAGAGGCTGGAAGATGTGGAGATGAGCAAAAAGGAATGTTTCAGAAAGCAGGAGTGAAGGGAAACTGGAGGCTACATACACATCCAAGGAAGCATATGGTTATTTCTCTTAATGACTGGTGTTTGCAAGAAATGGAGCTAATATGGTTTGATCACTTCACATTCATATTAATTGACTAAATCCAACCTGTGCCCTACAGGAAGAAGTTGCTGTATCCTGGCATTGGTAGTAGAAGCCTTTTGTAACCTGTCTTTGTCATTCTCTCCCACTTCACCCCCCTCCAAGCTCTACTACGCGGCTCCATTATATTCTTTAGTCACACAGTCAAATCAATAGAGACCCTCTGTCATAACCGAAAGGATATGACCAACAATGTCATGCCTGCAAACCCATCAGCTAACTTCTGAGTGTTGCCCTCAGGGTTAAGCACAATGAATCACACAACTGAGGCCTCAATAAAGGTTAATTGCCATCCATTACTCCTCTGATTATAATTTTCAAGATACTGAAAGCTCCAAGACTTTCATTGCTGGTCCTCTCCAAGTCACTAATGCATGTGACACATGACTGATACGAAGAAGAATCAGTAAATGCAGGCAAACTGAACAAAAACCAGTAAGGAACTAGAGACTTACCAATATCTCATGCAGTAGCTGGAATGTGTTCTTTAACTCGTGGGGTGGAGCAGTGTCTAGCTGGTTCTGAAAGGACAAACATTCTGGTGACTTCTCAGCGGAGAGCACAGTTCTGGAATCAAGCTCCAGTTCTACCACTGTCTGCCTATCACTAGTCAAGTCAGCTCCTCTCAGGGTTTCAATTCCCAGATCCTTAGCTGCGGCCAAATAAGCCCCTAAGGCTCTTTCAGTTCAGTATCCCGTGACACTTATGTTATTAGCAAAGTGAGGGAGAAAGCAAAAGGGAGCATTCTAAGTCACTAGCAGCCCTGATCTTACACAGAATGCTGCTTGTTTCCTAAAGGATGCTGGTAGCAAAGAGAATAAAGGGAAAACTCTGAAGTAAGATCTCAGTGAAGTATATTAAAAAGGCAGCTTATGAAACAGAAAAAAAAAACCACCCTGCTAAAATGCACTAAGAAAACAAGGTTTATAAAACCTCTTTATGCATTTAAAATCTTATTTTTATTTATGTGTATGTATGCACATATGTGTGCAGGTGTCCACAGAGGCTAGGAGGAGGCATTGAAAATTCCATGGAGCTGGAGTATAGGCAGTTGTAAACCACCTGGTGTAGGTGCTGGAAACTGATATTTGGTCCTCAGCCTGTGCATAAGAAAGTTGGAAAAGAATATTTCAATATTGGAAGTATTAACATACTTCCAAGGGGGCAGGAGTGGTATTTATAAAACACTTTGCCTAGTACTGCACGGATTAAAACAACTTTGAAGTCAAGTTCTATTTCTTCCTGTTTCGTAGAAGAGGAAGATGCTTGGGTTCACAGCCATACAGTGAGTAAGCAGACAAGAGTGGAGGGCAGAACACCCTTTACTAAGAGCTAAGCTACACCTCACTAAGTACCCACTCCTTGTCAACACTACGTGGATCACTATTACAAACAGGAGTGTGTAATTCTACGACACAAAAGAACTTCTGTGGGTAGGAATAGTAGATACGTGTGGATTTCATATACAGAGCCTGAAAGGAAAATATGCTCCTCGGGGCAGGGTGGAAGCGGACTATGGATGACCAGCAGGACATGTCAAAGTAGACTTTGACCTTATTTGTGTACTTGCATTTTTTTTTTCACCAAGAGACTCAAAAGCATAATTATTCAAAGATTCAAAAACTAGTAAAATGACATGTAGACTTTAACACTTTTCTAGTAACATCTTGAAAAACAGTGAACGATGTGGTAAAGACACAAGTACAGGCCACCTTCTTGGTCCCAAAGCCTTACTCTGTCACTGGCTAACTATATGACGCTCCTTACTCTGCCTCAGCTTCATGTTTTGGGAACCACATCGATTTCATAGGACTACTTGAGAATCATGTGAGTTAAATGTAGTACATTTGGCATAGTTTTTGTGCTTAGTAAGTGTAGTGGGTGAGGCAGTGATTACTATATTGATCAATGCCTTATAATTAATTATATCACTGTTCAAGAAGACATGAAACCCAATTTTTGATTTTTAAGACACTGCAAGTAAAGAAATTATAGCTGTGAAACAATTTCATCCATTAATGATCACCAGAACATTAATATTATTAAAACATTATTCTTAATTAGTTAAAACCATATGCAAATGTTTACCACTAGGAAAAGGGCTAAGTGAATTACGGTACATGAAGGGATGAAGTATAGGAAATTACATGACCAAGTCAAAGAAGACAGAATCATAAAACTCTCAATTATATTAAAATACAAAGGCAGAAAATAAAAGATATAACAGAGGATAAATTAAATTAAAAGGATGTTCCTGGTAGAAGTCAGCACTAAATATTGGAGTTAGGAATTCTTCTCTTAATTCTTTGAAAATCAGCACAATACTATTTTTACAATTAGGAAAAATGTATCCGTATTGCCTGGGAGCCAGAAAATGCTCTCCCAGGGTCTCACAGAATGCTACCAGGGATGGCTAGGGTAACTGGAAGCTACCAGGTATTGATAGCTAGGGTGACTGGATGCTACCAGGTATTGATAGCTGAGGTGACTGGATGCTACCAGGTACAGATAGATAGCTAGGATAACAGGATGCTACCAGGTATAGATAGCTAGGGTGACTGGATGCTACCAGGGATGGCTAGGGTGACTGGATGCTACCAGGGATGGCTAGGGTGATTGAGTTGTACCTTAATGAAATGCAGCATCGTGAAGGAAAAGTGCTCATTACAGAAACAGCAGTACACCACCATCTCCATGAGTGCCAGGAGGGAACCAGTCAGCTCTCGCAGAGCAAACATGACCTGGTGGGAGGACACAAAGGAGTAAGCTATAGCCACAGTCAGTGGTCTGTTCTTTCACTGGATTTTTCAGAAATTAAGAACGACATTGTCCTAAAACAGGGTTTCTCGCTTGAGGTCTAAGGACAGATTTCAGCATATCTGGATCTCTCTGTCATTTTATACAGACTTGTAGAAACATGCACTTTTTATTTCCTGAGGACTAACCTTTAACAATTTTCAAATGTAAGCATTCTCATGAGAGGTTAAAGTAATAGCTGATGATAAGAAAATAAAGTTAAACAAACAAAAAAAAAGACGAAAAAAACTTACTACAATATGTTGTTCTCATCTCCATTGAAAATCAGATTATGAAAGTCAGAGTTCATAGGAAGGTAACTGGGTAAAGGAGAGCTGGCTGAGAATAAGGCACATAACATGTGCCCCCCAGCCTGTGTATAGCCTGTGCAGGCACAGGGACAGCCCAGCCTGTGTATAGCCTGTGCAGGCACAGGGAGCCCAGCCTGTGTATGGCCTGTGCAGGCACGGGGACAGCCC
>LOEQ01004535.1:53091-64147 GCA_001685075.1 Bramus lutescens
CCTAGCCTGTGTGTACATTGTGTAGACATGGGAACAGCCCACAAGCACACTTGGAAGGTTCACATACACATGCTTTTAGGCTGCAGTGTTTCAGGACCAGGGACAGACTGAGGACAAACTTTTTGATAATGAAGTTACTTCAAAGGTGAACTCTCATTCAGCTTCTCCTGAGCCTTACGCTGGTGGGGCCGGAATGGAAGTCTAGTTCTTGGATGGAGAGAAGAGGAATAGTGCCCACTTGACAAATTCAACCATCTATCCATGCAGCGCTGGATATGGAATACACTGGGCAAATGCTCTACCATCCAGCCATGCCTCATCTCTAGTGTTTTGAAATGCATATAAAAAAAAAGCATTTCTCCTTGTAACAGTATTTCCTTTCACCAGAGTAACTTGAAAAATATACCAACAAAAGGATTTTGCTCAAATAGGAGAAAATAACAAAAGTAAATGTCTTCAGCACAGCAATTACATACCTCTAACAAATAAGGTTTCCCTTCAGACAAGAACAATAAGGCTTCTACTTCCTCGTGGAGGGGCAGCAGAGGGCTTGAGGGAGCAACACTGATAGGTGGCCGTTGTTTAAATATGCCAGGAGCTTTAGGAGGCCCAAGAAACAAAACACAAAGCACAACTTGTCTCACTTGGAAATGTTCCATGAAACACATGTCCACAAAAATGTGAACTCTCAGGTTTACACACACAATTGCTGGGTTCTTACAACTCAGTCCTTCAGTCTACTGGACCAATGAACTAGGCAGATAATTTCCTTTATTTTTTTTCCTCAAATTTTACCTCAGCTATAGCTATGGAAAAGTACTAAAAGCTGCTACCAGAGAGACACTGGACAAGTCATTGTTCTTCAAGAAATTGTTTGCAAAAAGACCAATTATGCTAAGCAGACAGCTTAATTCTAGAAAAATGAGGCTACATACTCTTTCTTTTGTAAACTGAACTATCACAACCAGCAGGTGAATGAGTCAGGTGTAGGAAACAAACTGCACTCACAACCACGTGTCACAGCCAGCCTCAGCTGTCAGCTTGACACAAATCAAGGTTACCTGAAAGAAGGAACTTCAACTAAAAACTGCCCGGTGGCACATGCCTTTAATCCCAGCAACTTGGGAGGCAGAGGCAGGCTGATCTCTGTGAGTTCCAGGCCAGTCTTGTCTATATGAGCTAGTTCCAGGACAGGCTCCAAAGCTAGAGAAACCCTGTCTCAAAAAACAAAAAGAATTGCCTAGATCAAAATGGCCCGTGGGGTATTTTCTTAATTGCTAATTTATGTAAGAAGGGCCCATCTCACTGTGGGCAGTACCATCTCTAGGGACGGAAATGAACCTGGGCTGTATGAGAAAGGTGGCTGAGCAAATTGAAGAGGGAAACCAGCAAGCAGCATTCTTCTGTTGTTCATGCTTCAAGCTACTGCCTTGAGTTTCTGCCTTGGCTTCCCTTCATGATGCCAAATAAACTGTTTGCTTTAAGTCATGGTGCTTATCACAGCAACAGAAAGCAAACCAGAACTCCATTCATGTGTCCTTCAATGTCCCTCTATAAGGTGTTTTATAAGTTAGAATGATGCACTCTGGGGTTTTTCTTATTTTCTTCCTTTAGATTTTACTTTACACATTACCACCATACTTGAGCTCTATCACTTAATAGCTATGAACTTATTAGCTGTGTCTTTATGTTGTCTCATCTACAGAGGGGGATAGCACCTCTCCAGTTTGCTATGGGGAACAAACACAGTAAATACAAGCACTATGTCACAGCATAGGACACTAAAAACAATCATATATGCTTTGTAGTACTATTGTGTGATTGTCAGGACAACGCCTATGAACAGTATACAGGCACAGTACACATTGTGTGATTAGGATAATGGATAATCATAGTACAAAAGCGCATCTGTGACTGTTATCGGTAGGTGACAAAACAGGAAATGCTACTGTTTCTAACTGATATTAAAAATATTTTACTAATTTATATATGAATCCCCTTTGCTTTCACAAAGCACTTTGGTATTTTATTTAATTAATCCTTACTATATCTAGAAAGTTATTTATTAATATTTTTATTTTGTATGAAAAATCACAAAGGTCAGGTGGCTTGGTTAAGTTTACACAGCTTAAAGACAACAGCCCATACCTTGTCTATTCTTCTTACTACATTAGTTGTTCATACTATGGTGATGAGTGAACTCTGAATTAGTCTTTAATCCTAGAGCCATTTAAAATAAACTTTTTCTTTCCTGCATCAAATCAATGATTAACTTTATTTCTCTAGTTATCGATAAACTAGTTAAATAAAGTGCGGTTTAGCATTAATTAAAACAAAAAACTTTTAAGTACTCCTCAAAGATCAAAAGTCAACTTAGAAACAAACACTAGCCATTCAGTCCTAAGATCAGTACTTCTCTCCATGCTTCTGATGTATGGTCAAACTTACCAACATTCCTCTGGGAAGAGACATCTGTATGCAAGACCAGCAATGCGACAGTGTTGTGAAGATTCCCAAATTCCCGTGCTTGTGCTGAACTCCATCGGCGTATCTATCATTAGAGAAGATTGAAGCATGCCACTATTCTGTGTAGGGAAAGGATCTGCTGGCTGGTAGTTTACTAAACCATGGTCTCTCTCAATGCCCACAGTAAAGAGATCAACATATAAAGTCACTGGTCTAATAAAGGTATCTCAAAGGATTTGCTCCCCTGAAAACATGAACCCATTAAAACATTAACTCTAAAATCAACCCATTCAAAGTATGCAGTTTAGGTTGGGTACACTCATGACATGCCAGGTAATTTTCCAGAGACTTAGTGTAATGGGTAAACCCATGAAGCTGGAGGACAGGAGGCCTGGCCCTGTGGCAGCTCATAGTGTGTTGTATAAATGGGCACATTCATAACAATGCTTTATGCAGTGGCAGAGATAATGCTACCTGCTCTGCCCACTTTGTGGTTTTGAGGACCAAGTGAAATATTAAGAATGAAAACACTTGAAAATGCAAGACAATATTAACTGCACAAACAGTGCAAATACAGTGACCCCAAGTCCATCGTCAATCCCTGTGATGAGACTGAAACGAAAGACAAGTACGGCAGATCTCAACAGCCAACAACCATAGCACATTATAGTATCAGTACTTGTTTCTCTAAGTATAACAACAAGGTGATGGGATGGGGAGTTGAGAGAAGTTTGGGAGCTTAAGAGGCTCAGACTCTGAAATCCTCAGAGCTGGGCATAGACCCGTTTCACCAACACACGTGCTCTGTGACCTTGCGTAAGTTACTTAGCACAGCTGTGCTTAAATTCTTGTCACAGAATAGGAGAAACACTGCCTATTTTACTGAGCTGTGTGCCCAAACTACCACCAAAGAAAGACCAGGTGTACTTGGTTCACAAGAAGCACTCTATCATTCTTGGATCCTGGCATTTTATGTATTTTAAAAATCTTTATCAAACAAAAATAAATGGATGGAGAAAACAGAATTATATAGGAATTTCTAACAGGTTATATATGGACACACCCAGCCATATAATAGTAATGTTCTGGGAATATGCTCCTAGCATTTGACTGAGAACATCATGTTGCAGTATAATTCAGTTTTTAACAGTCTAACTTCACAGATGGATTTCAACCAACCCTCAAAACATTCACAGTTCTGGGAAGGAAGAAGAGGGTTCTAAAGCCACTGATTCCTTTTCCTATTGAACTTCCTCTTCCCCTAATCACCAAAGACTTTTAAGGTCTTCATAGTATATACTACCCAGAACTAAATGAAGCTAAAACATTTATCAGCCACAAAAAGAAACAAAATGAAACCCAACAACATCTCACTGAGAACAGGAAGGCAGTTCTTACCTGACTGTTCTGTCGATTGACTCCGAGGAGGAAGCTGATCATGTGTCGCAGTGCTGAGTGCCGCAGAAGAAGGTCTCCGGCCCTAATACCTTGCTGTCACAAGGCAGTGGAATGACAAATTATACTCCCAGCCAGACAAAAGCTATTTTAAAAATACATTCAGACATTTCAAGAAGTCACTACGTTAAGCGCTGCATCTTCTATGTAGGGAATACTTGTTAACATCTTACACACCTCTTGAGCCTTACACTGCCTCCTGATGGCTGCTATGGAAAACCAATGACACTGCCTTCCACTGTTGTCAGTAACTAACTACACCTACTTGGGTCGTAATCCTTGAAGTAAAATAATCCATTAATTT
Organism: Bramus lutescens; assembly: GCA_001685075.1. Lineage (NCBI taxonomy): Eukaryota > Metazoa > Chordata > Mammalia > Rodentia > Cricetidae > Bramus > Bramus lutescens. Next base: position 57,317 of record LOEQ01004535.1, read on the forward strand.
GGATTTATTTAGAAACACTCATGAATCCACTACACAGAATGTAATCTAATATTTTTGCATATATAAAATATTTTTAGAATATAAATCTACTGCATTAGGAAAATATATTAGAAAACAATAATTTACCTTTTGTACAAAAGTGTTGAATAGGGAAAAGTATTGAGCACAATTTTTACAATTTTCTGGGACATCTTTATCCAAAAGAGCAAGCAGGACTTCCAATAACTGATGAAGGCGTTTTAACTGGCAAGAGGAAAGAGGAAATTATATAAAGAAAGAGACAACAAGACAGACGCTTGTCACAGGATTAACTTGAAGTAAACCACCATAAGAACAAAAGGAAATTACAATCCAGTCTCAGAGTTACATGGATTTATGCTTTGGAGAGCAAAACAGAATTATCCTTTTACCTTCTGGAAGAGTGTCAGTATTGCTGGAGAATTAAGGGAGAGTCTATTTTATTTCCTAGGTCACGTTTTCTCCAGAGCTAATTTTTCTTTTCTCTGTCTTACAAAGAGGTGGGCACCAAGGGGAGATGGATTTGAGTCCCTCCCTCCACTAGGCTGCTCTTCACAGTCACAGATGCAGAGAATAAAACACAGACACAGGCAGAAGGGCTGGAAACCAAGCCGATGGAGCAAATGGAGAGCAACAGCCTGACAGATGACACGGCAATACCGACTCAACTAGGAACTTACTTGAAAGCCCGCTGACGCCTCATGGAAAGCTTTGAAAAACATTTTATTTGTTTAGAAACCATTTGGGTATGACATTGCTTCTGCTTTCCCTCCCACCCCAAATGTTTCTGGACAACTCCCTAGAAATTCATCTGTTATCCAAGCATTAAGACCAGGCTCACTACTCTGATATTCCTCTGAAGATGGTATCCATCGACACCTGGAATACCCCATCCATCCTGTCACACCCATTATAAATACAATACAAGCTAGCACTTACATAGCACTTCATTTTCAAAGTACTTTACAGTATAGATATAGTGGGTGGCAAGAGGCATAATTTCCATTGTGAGGAAAAACAAACACAAAAATACATTGGTTGGATATCAAATAGAATTGACTTCAGGAAGTAGCTTCCATGCTTATACCCTCTACTCTTTCCTCTTCTACTACCTGTTCTTCTGTCTTTAAAAGGCTGGTGATGTTCTATGGCCTAACCCTATCTATAAGGAGACTGCACTAATTCTGTCTTTTTTCTCTGGAGTACACAGTGGAAGAAGGAGAGCAAGGTAGTCCTTAGGGTAGCATTCTTGAAACACCTTAGCTCCCACAGGAGTGTCATGGAGCAATGGTATTCAAGCTTTCTAAGCAGCTCCAGTGACCTACTTTAGTCTGCCTGAAGCCAGGTACGATTTTTTGCTTGATGAAAAGTTCTGCTGCTTACGCTGATGGAAAAACTATCGCTTTATAGGATATGTAAGTCTAATGACTCCTGGAATTGAAAGGAGGACTTTTAAGACCTTTCTAAAGGGCACATTTGGCTTCCTATTCCTCTGGCTGAGCGGCTGGTCTAACAGAGCTTGTGGGAATAGGTGGTTCTGGAGAACTAAGGGCCTGGGTGCCCCAACACTGGATCCAGAACATCCTCCTTCAAGAACGTGCTCAAGGTTGCATAGTGAAGTCAACATCTAAATTTGAAGCATTCTGTCCTGTAGTACATGGATGCACAAAATGCCTGGAGTCAATATTTGTAAGGAGCCAATTTATTTTGAAACTATTTTTCAAAGTTTTCCATTTAGTATCAGCTGTTTGAAACAGCAACCTTGGGGAGTAACCGTTGTACTTGAGAAGACTTAGTAACGGACTGAACAACCAGACTGATAATATACACCACAGACTTCCCCACAGGCTTAAAACCTTTAGGAACTGAAGATGGGAATAAACACCATAGTTTGGTTTATCGTGTGTATGTTGGATTAATATTCTGAAGATATAACTGCAGAGAATAGGGTTAGGAAAAAGAGAATATTCCTGAAGGATAGAAACAACACTCAGGGAATGATGAAGACTGTGAAGGAACTACCCTGCCCTGGGATGAATGACACTTGTTTGGCTAACAAAAGCAGTCAGATCAGGAAAGCAGCTTTTGAGGAAACAGCCAAGGGTGACTCAGAATGTCTAGATTAGTGTGTCTAGACAACAGTTAGTCTCATTTCAGAGTCTAACACAAATTCTTGAGAGAAGACTGGCCGGGGATGAAAATCCTAAAGCAGACAAAAGCAGTCCTCAACTTTTTTCAGTCTCTATCTTGGTATCTGGAACATAAAGAGGGATGGACAGAATGCCTTCTATCTGGGCATGTATCAGAAAGCCACCACGTACACACACATGCACACACGCACACATAGGCCCAGCCACCAATTTTAGGTCTTCTTTCTTATTATGTACAACTGAGAACAGCTGATAAAACAGAATACATAAAGTTTACAATGAGACTGACCTTATCCTGATAAAACAAGGCACTGTCTAAGGTCTTCTCCAGAATGGTGGCCACGGCAACGCGTACTTCTCTCACACTGCACTCCAACAAGAAAACCCTAAAATAAAGAGAAACATGATATAAAGAAGGACACAAGTATGTAACCCTAAGCTGCCCTGCATACTTCCAGTCTAATAGCCACGAAGTAAAATGACTCAGAGGTAGGAGTTCAAGTATCCCAAGAGCTTCCAGACTCAGTCACAGGAAGTGTGGCTTCCCCAGGTCACTCCATATGCTGTTAATAAGACATGGGAACCAGACAGATGAGTTCTGCTGAAAGTCCAAGATTCTAAGTAGTAACTCAAATGCTGAAAAGACAACAAATGCCCATATGATATTGCACGAAGGCTTAACCAACTGCATAAACTCTTGAGGAATACTGTGTAACACTAAAAAACTGAAAGTATATCTAGAATTGGGGAGGTCTAGTGGTGGCGGGCAAGTGACCAGTCTCCTCCAAAGTAAAAACCAAGACAAAGAACGGGCGACTAGGAGATGTAAGTATTAAAGGTCAACAGTCACAAGAGACACATATACCAAAGCCAATGTCCAAACTCTGTAGGGCAGGATCTGTACAAATGTTATGGCCAGACTACATTCTGAGATACTTGGGGAGGGGGAAGAGTCTGAGTGGGAGTATAAGAAAATATGAAAAATTCTTAATTTTTGTTTGGTTTGAAAATGTTAAGGTAGTTATGCTGGAAAAAAACAAAAATCCTTTAATTGATAAAGACACATGTTGAACAATCACAGTAAATTCTGTGTCTGAAACAAGCTTTAAAATAGAAAGAAAAACAGAGACTGAGATAGGTAAGAATAAGCTCTGCAAGGTACTTCTGCCTACCTTTGATGTCTGTTTATAAATGTCGACAATAAAAAGTCCTTACAGGAGATAATGTGTCCTTTATGTGAGTGGTTTACATTTCTTTAGCTGGCAAGCATTCACTATTACAGAACCCACAAAACCCTACATTAAAAACTTGCATAAAGAAGCAGTATGGGGTGTTGATGTGAAAGAGGCCATCAGCATCTTCACACCTCATTACAGAGATATAGGCTAACTATCCATCCTCACTCCAAAATGTGTAAAGTCTGAAATCTTCAGGTGACAATAGACAATATGATGTCACTATTGGAAAAATTCTACGTCATCAAACCGGTTAACATATAAAAAGAGGAACAATACTGCATTGAATTACCTCCAAATTATGTATATGTTTACGTAAAACAAAGTGAATTAATGTTTATATTTGTGTTCCATTCTATGACACATCACTATAAATGCAAATATCCCTTAATTCAAAGAATTTCCAAAATAGTCTGGTCCTAAGCATTTTAGAAAAGCAACATTCACCTTATGCATGTGTGCACTCTCTCTCTCTCTCTCTCTCTCTCTCTCCTGTGTGTACTAGCAAGGACATTTTAATTGGAGTAATGATAAACTATCTTTAAGGCTTTATGGGCTGAGGAAATAGCTTAGTGAAATGTTTGCCCTGCAAATATGAGTTCACTCCCTAGAATTCCCAGACTGGTTTTTAAAAAACCAGGCATGGTAATGCACACCTAATTCCAGTGTTAGGATTACAATGAGGAAACAGGCAGATCCTCAGGCAAATAAGACACCCAGTTTTTGTTTTTGTTTTAAAGGTGAGAGGCTCTTCTCCTGAGTATGTCCACTGCCTCCATACAAAAGGGCAGCCAGGTACATCCACCCATACAAATATATATGCTCACACATACATAAAATAAATATCCTGGAGGTTATAAAGAACTAGATAAAAACCATTCCTTTCATTTACTCATTTTTTAGATTTTAAAAAAGATTCATTTATTTTTGTTTTATGTAGATGGATGTTTTGCCTGCACTTATGTGCACCACACATGTCTGGTGCCTTAGGAAGCCAGAGGAGGGCAACGAATCCCTGGAACTGCAGTTAAAGATGGTTGTGAGCTGCCATGTGGATGCTGGGAAATGAACTAGGTTCTCTGCAAGGGCAGCCAGTGCTCTAACTGTTGAGCCATCTGTGCAGCATCTGTTATTAACTGCTTACAACTCACGGCAACTGAAAGTAATCAGACCTCATAGAAAAAATCAGATAATCAACTGGGAAGCTTGGCATCAGGAATACTAAGAACTACTACCAAAGGAAGAAAATTTCTCAGGAGACACTCAAAATCAAGTATGCCTTTGTATAAATAAGGTGCTGAATGAAGTATTTTCTATGCACCTTTCAAACGTATAATCATTCTTTGACACAGTGCTTGAGAGACCGATTGAGAAAATATTTTCAAACTCAATTATAAAATTGGGTAAAGTTATTTTTACTGTACACTTTTAAGAGGCAGGTACATAGTAACTCTTCCAAGAAATGTTTATTAGTTCTCTCTTCATGAGCCAAATGCATTATGTGTGAACAATTATTTCAGCATGTGTTATATGGCAGGCACTCTGTGTCCAGTGGGGAACAAGCAGACTTGATTCTGTCCTGAAGAAGCTGAAGCTCAGTAGAACACACACAAAACCCTAAGGAGTACATAGAGCAACAGGACAGGTCTGTATCAGTGCAATTTAAGCTGACATTTGAAAGAACAAAAGGCAACTACTATGCCAAGAGCAGAGGGAACAATGTTCAAGACAGGAGTATCAGGCATAAGAGGCTTAAAGTAGGTTAAAACACACACACACACACAAAAACCAAACAAAACTCGGCATGTTTACTGAACCTGTTAATTTAGGCTGGCCTTAAGAGGTGACTGACAACAAGGAGGAAGGGAACACTACAAGCCTGAGTATAAAGTGTAGACCAAGCAAAGCTTCTGGATTGTGTTATAGTGAGGGGAACCTACTAAAGAGCTTTCAGGATGGAAGAAATGTGATACAGCTGCTTCAAAATCAACACTTAGTCTTTATGGGGTGGGAGGGGAGAAATGGAGATATCAAGTAGGCAAATGAGTATCTGGATGGAGACAGAGGTAAAGGGACCGTGTCTGAGATTAAGAGCTCTGGTAAGGGTTGGTAGCTCACTCAGCACCTACATGTATAGGCCCTCGGTTTTATCCCAGTAACATTGAAAACTAAAATAAATGTTCAATCAAATTTCTAACTTATTACCAGACTGTGCTCCCTTAGTAGGAAGGAACCTGTATTTCTTACTTTCCTGCTGCGTGATCTGTTTTAACACAGAAATACCAGAACACATTTGTATGCTGACAGAAGAGGTCAACAAGGTAAAGACAGGAGTTAACTGAAAGGCCAAGTTCCTTAGAGGGGCTTGCAAATACAGATTCATTTTGAGAGGCGTTTTATAACCTGGAGATAGAAAAAGACTATGGCAGGTGTGTGGCATGAGTGACCATTATAATCACTTTCTTAGTGACACTCCCAGGCTAGGATGATCTCACATAAGAAGTTTAGAGCCAAATCAGAGGGAAAGAAGAGCCTACGGGGCCAAGGAAACAGGACAAGTTCTTGTTAACACTGAAGGGGTCGTGCTGGGCTCCTCATATAATGATAAACTCACCAAGGATAAGGGAAGTTGACTCAATAAGTTCAACTGAGAGTAAGAAGTAAACAATAAAGTGATTGCAGACTCTTGAACTGTTATCCAAAAAGGCAAATTATTCTACTCATAGGTTTATAGGTAATGCACTATCAGAGCTAACTCTTTTGGGGCCAGAATCTGAGAATAGATAGACTGACTGTATAGTAATAGGGCTGTACTAGCAGCCTCAGACTGAGTACCTAAGGAAAGGGACTTGCACGCTTCTCCTGAGCCAGAGCAAGCACTAAGGGGCTGCATGCTTTGAGCACCTGTCAACCATCACCTCACACTCTTCCTGCAGTCCCTGAAGCCTTGCCAGCATCTAGTCCAACAGATGATTTTGGAGAGGCTTAATTTCCTGCTTTAGCAAAAAGCTTAAAATGGACTCTAGCCTGAAAAAAGATTTCAAGCTGAAATGTAAAGGGTTTATAAGAACCATTACTTCTAAATGATAGGAAAGGACATAAATTCCTTTTAATTTAGAGATCCTGACACTTACTTTACCAATTCTCGTCCTTCAGAGCTAATAAAATACTCAACAAGCCACTGACAAGCATCCAAACTCTTTGAAAGCAATGCTTCAATAGTAGCAATCCATTCTTCAGTGTCAACCCTTTAGAAGAGCAAAGAGCAATGTTAGACTCCAGCAAGTAACCCCAGAGCGACATTCCACAGTGTGACACATCTAACTGTCTACCTACCTGCTCCAATGTGGACAGGAACGAAGGGTAGATTAAATATTCAGTGGCTACCCAGTCACATTACTCAGTGTTTCCATGTTTAGGTTATTCAC
>LOEQ01004535.1:64188-93030 GCA_001685075.1 Bramus lutescens
AGGCAAAAATATGTGCAGGTGTCTACATCTTTGATTTTACTTTTATCTTTTATATCTTTATCTTCAACTGATGAAGACATTTTGTCTGGCATAACTAAGCCTGTGTTACCAAAGGCTCACCTTTAAAATAGCTTATGTTTTATATCATATTGCTAAAATCATTAATATGCTTGAAGTATAATAATAATGGTTCAAGATTTGGGCAGAGAATAGGTGGCCTGACTGTACTACCCACAATCTCATACACTCCTGAGACCCCAGTGCCCTCCAAACAGTAAATACAGACAAAATGGAAACAGTACATGTAGATACTATGAGTAAATTTCACAAATGAAAGTAGCAATCGAATTTCTCTACTTAACCCCATGCAGACCTTAAAGGACAGAAACATGCTCTCCTTTTTAGCATCATATAATATTGCTATCACTCAATGTTCTTATGGTTGCTACACATAATGAGGCTGCCATCTGTAATTATTTTTCTTCAAGAGTCTGGCTGAAAAATCTTTCCTCAAACCTAGACTTGAGAAGTGTACTCACTTTGCTAGTGAGAGCTCCATGGACTTCCAACTTTAACCAGTTGCAACCCAAGTATCCTCTTTCTCCAGATATTTTTCTACAAACCACCCCTCGTTGCTGTCTCTTTCAGTCATATACAAGGACCAACAATTACTAACCCAGAATCTATAATGATCCAGGCACCTTATCAGGTGCTGGAGATAAAAGCCAGTGATAAATAAGATGCAAACAGATATCTGGAGCTTGAACACGTCCTGGTGCAAACTCCTTCATGAACTGTTACTGACCACAGCCTAGATTTCCTAGTGTGGCACCTACCAACTGGTCTTAATGAGCCCCTTACAAGTAAGTATACAACTAGAAAAATAGAATTAACCAGTCACTCATGGGTGCCTTAAGTAAATTCTGCTTGCTGCTCTAGATTCTTCCCTTCTGCCTAGGACGATGCCATCTATATTTCTTCCTTTCAAAATACTCTGAAGGCACCAACAGCTATGTTTTTCATACCTGTTTTCAAAGATAGGGAATTTATGTCTTGTAGCACAGTAATTTCTTTATCAGTCCTCATTAAACCTTTCTTAAAGATAGAGGCTTTGTCTTGTAAACTGGGTACATCAGGTAATACTGCAGTATTTTGAAAAGCTGGATTTAAAAATTTATTTTTTCACTGAATTAACCGATGTTTTCTGTAACAGACTAGTAAAACACATCACTCTTACCTGAGTTTTTTCTTTGTTCGTAGATAAGTTTGGAAAAGGAACTGAATGGCAAGCTGCAAGCTCACCTTTGCCATACAAGGATAATATGGGTGCTTTAGTTTAGTCTGAGAGGGAGGAAAAGAGGATATTTTTCACAGGTCTTACAGATCATTACATATTTATATAGAATGTAATAACAACACAGATAAGATTAATATGAAAAACCTAATCTTGGCACTTAGGAAGTGAAGGCAGAAAGGTAAGATGTTCAAAGCCATTCTCAACTACATGGCAAGTCCTAGGAGACAGCCTGGGCTAAGTGAAATCCTGTCTCAAACAAAGTCTTGCCAGCTAGTAATAACACTCATTTGCATTTCTAAAAGTTAAGATATCTTCATTTTTACATGAAGCCCTTTTAGAATAGAGTCTTTGCCTTTTTTTTTTTTTTGCAAATTATAACTGTACTCTGGACAAGAAAGTACTGGAATGCCATTTTTGAGTCTGACAGTATATGACCAGAGATTAGAAAAGATTAATCCATAAAGCACTGGAACAAATGATAAGACCCACAGCCACTCAACCTCATAGTCCCTCAGAATCTTAACATTCGGTGTATGTAACCACAGCACTCATAACCTATACTCAACAGCCCCAAAGCTGCCTGTATGTTAGTGTCACCCAGTAAGTAACTCATTCTAGGAAATGGGCTTTGGCATCTAGCTGAATGCTAGCACCTGAAACAAGGGCAGCACTTTTTTTTAGTTCTTCAGTTACAATTAGCTACTTACAGCATTCAATGACGCTAAAGACAAAACAAAACTGAAATAGTCACTACTGTACACATCTCTATTCTTCATAAACTTGAGGTTTTCATCTCTCACCATCTACAAAACAAAATCAATGATTACTTTTAACAAACAGGTAAGATAATGTGGAGGGTTATTTCTACCAAAATGTTTAGGTAATAAGAGTTTGTAAAAAAATTATAATTTATAATAATCTTTTTCAAGCTTTGAATTTTGAAAAACGAGAGAGAAATCTCCCTTTAAATTTAAGACACTGTAGAAAGGTAAGCTACCACCTACTCACTTATCCTTTGGCGAACTCAGCAAGCTGTGTGAAGGGCTAAACACAACACCACGACACACAGCATTTCCATTAATTACCTGCCCTTCCCTGCATAGCTCTTCCTTCTGAAGGAGACTGCACATTTTCCTATCTAGCTTGGGCTGTCTAGTGTGTAAGGTCTGGACCTGGCAATGGTCTTGATTTCAAACCCTTGCCTTGTGAGATCCCAGGCCATTTCCTTTTAAAATCAGTCCTGTTTATATAAAAAATAGGAGTAAGACCTCCTATTCTACAGGAGATTTAGGAAGTTTAATTACTTTGTAAAAACCTGTTTAGCCGGGTGTAATGGTTGCATGCCTTTAATCTCAGCACTTGGGAGGCAAAGGTGGATGGATCTCTGTTGAGTCTGAGGCTGGCTTGTAAATTCTAGGCCAGCCAGGTCTATATAGCTGAAAACCAGTCTCAAAAACTAAACCAAATTAAATTAACACTTGTTTATGGTCTGTAGGATAGAGCAAGTATTCAGTAAATGATGGCCATTACTGTCAATTTAGTCTTAACTGAAGGGTCTGAGTCTTGAGTTGTTCGCTCAGATAAATTATTTCAACAATGTGTTTCTCTGCTCAAGGATGATGCTGGCAATCTTGAGTGTATGTTCACTTTTGTGTTCTCACACTGTGGCACTATCTTTCAGCCTCAATATCTGTCATAGAAAACACAAGGTCAGGGCTGGAGAGATGGCTCAGAGGGTAATAGCAGAGGTCCCGAGTTCAAGTCCCAGCAACCACATGGTGGCTCACAACCACTTTGCCAGCAGGACATTGAGTACATTGTATGCTTAATAAATAAATCTTTTAAAAAAAATTAAGGACAAGTGAAGGTGATGAAGTGGCACATGAGGACAATAACAGAGAAGGTAATCAGAAGGACGTTAGACTTACAATATGGATTCTGACATTCATCTTGATTTTCTCCCTTAGAGAATTATTTATTTTCATTTTGTGTATCTGTATTTTACCTCCATTTATGTATGTGCACTGTGTGTGCCTGGTTCTGGGAGGTCAGAAGAGGGTATTGAATCCCTGGAACTGGAGTTACTGGCTGTGAGCTACCAAGTAGGTGCTAGGAACTAAACCCAGGTCCCCTGCAAGAGCAGTTAAGTGCTCTTAACAGCTGAGACAGCTCTCTTTCTCCCTGTTTCTAGGGTTCTTACCTGGTATATCCGAGCAGGCATTTTCTCCACAAACAGTCCTTTCTTCTCACCCTTTTTTACCAGCTTGGTTAGAATAGAAAGCCTGTCATTATTAGGCCTGTGGGGCCGAGGAGAGGACTGAGGTGAAATCTCAGGTGAAGATGGAGCTGACCTGAGAGACAGAGTCAAAGAACTATTGAACACAAAGGGGTTTAAAAACTAGCCACATTTATATAACGGGTACTGTACTTAAACATAAACTATATACTTTTCTGATCCAATACAGTAAAGGCATATTCACTAAGAATAAGACCATTAAAAACATATTTCTGGTTATAGTATTATGATTTGGACAAAAAATACATTTAGTATATGTATATATATCTCAATTCTAGATTGAAAATAAAAATCTCAACTGTCATGAATAATTTATACACGTTTCTATATACAAAGCAACTTCTTGCCAGGGCAGTAAAGTCCTGGAAAAAGAAGGACTTAATCACATTTTAGAATTTTTCTTAAGCTTAGCTAATTATTTTTAAACACTGAGCATTATATTATGAAGATTCTACCAATACCTACTAAAACAACACAGCAAGTTACATGGCAGAGAACTTACAGGGAGAGATCCTCAGCTTCCTGTCTTACAACACTGACTCGACTTTTCTTTGGCAATACAGGGGAGTTCTGATCAGACACCCTTTGGTAGAAGAGCATGTAGGCATTCCAGTATCTTCGACGTACATCAGTGTATGGGTTAGCTATTTTGCAAGACATTAAGAGAGAAGTCTCGGTAAAAAAGATGTTTTTTCGCATGATTATCTATAAAAAAGGGACTACAAACTCAATCTAGTTACTGAATTTGCGGAGAACAAACAGTAAGCAAAACATGGGTCTTTTAGAGTGTTGCCTAGAATGCAAGTAAAGGTACTTCCCCTTGAGGAGGGAGGCGGAGGGCAGACATATTTATGACACTGCATAATAAATATCATTTGGTAAGCATGGGTGCTAGAACTGTCTTCTGCAAGTGATTATACCTCTGTGTAAGTCAAATGGACATATAATTTTATTGTCCAATTAGTTCTGAAACTATTTTTAATGTTGAAATACTTTACTCATTAGTTCTCCCTAATGTTATTTCATCCTCTTGCTATATGTTAATTCCCATTATTTTAGACTTTTTTCCCCTAAGCAGCTTGAGTATATCACATTTGACTATCAAAAGAGTTGTCCAGTGCAGAGTGGTCATTCTTGAAACCATATACACAACACCAACAAAAAAAGACTCAGTAGGTTGCATTGACATATATGTGCACTCAAACATATATACACATATATAACAATTATAAAGAAAAAGAGGCAACTTGAGTGTGGAGGGGCATGGGAGTGGTTCAGGGAGGGAAAGGAGGAGGAAATGTAATACAATTCTATTTAGGAAAAAATATTAAAAAATAAAAGGAAAATAATAGTTGTGGTTCTATAGCTGGAAGAACGCAAACAAAAAGAAGAGATATATTTTCATATAAAGAATATAGCTTTTAATTTGGTAGAGAACTATATATTAAAAAATAAAATGGAAACTATCTACTTATAAGTACTTACTTTGATCATAAACTTTTGGTCTATATTCTCCTCCAAAGCATTCATACTCCAGGGTCTCATCATTTAGGTCAAATTCTTCTATAACAGTGTCATTAAATTTATACCACTTTCCTTTTCCATACCCCCTAGGACCAGAGATCAGAGAAACAAAAGATTTAAAAACAATTATCTTCATCCCTTGCATTTATTAATATGTACTATGCACAGATAAAGCTGATGATGGTTTTGTAAAAACATCCAGGAAAAATTTAGCAACATAGGTGTGGTGATTTTAGTCTCTAAAACTTCTCAAATCAAAGGAGTAAAAATAGTTATCCTAAGTTTAAAAAATTTGAAATGCAGAACAAAGGATAAGGTGAATTTCTTTATAGCTGGGCATTATGTTACATTCCTATAATCCCAGCACTTTGGAGGCAGAAGCAGGATTGAGAATTTGAGGTCAGCCTAGGCTATAAAACCCTTCCTTACCCATTACTCCTCCCCAAAAGTTTCTCCCTAGTGGCATGGATGCTAGAGTTCAGCAGAGAAAGCAGAGCATACGTGAGTGTTTCTGTAAGAGACCTTACCGCCTGTCCTTAATGAAGGAATAGTAATGGCCTGCATGTGCCTGCCCACTGTGTACAATGACACCAACAAGCTCGTAGTTTTCTGTGAGGGCAACTTTTTTTCGTGGGGATCCTCCACCTCCTTGATCCATATTTCTTCCATTTTCACCAACTTCAGAAGATGAATCCTGGCGAGCCATTCCGGAGACTGTGTAAGGCTCCATATTTAGCATCCAAGGAAACTATGTAAAAGTAAAAAGAATACATTGATGTTAAGTGGGAATATACATAGCAGTACCTAGGAAAGTCAAAGTAAGAGTTGTGCTTCCCAAACAAGGGCTGACTCCTGCCCCATCCACAGAAGCATTTTATTTCACAGCCACGGTTAGGATGCCTTCAGAAATAAGGCACCATTTTTAGATCTGTCTGTCCTATGAGTAGCAGCTTTTCAAACAAGGGCTGCAGATTCCTCATGCTGCTTTTCAGGGACAGACAGGATGTAGAGAAAGAAAAAGGAAAGAAAAGAGGGAAAGGAGGGTCATGGTTGAGAGAAATTTCAGGGGGAAAGAAGTTACCCGTATTTGTTCATCGTATTTAATGGATCGTCCACTCTCCCAGTCAAAGCCAAATCTCATCAGGTGAATCACCAGCACACTAGGTAAAGACTTAATGCATGTTCTTTTCACTGTTATTCTCTAAGAAAAAGCAAAAACCAATTAACTCCCTGGAGAAAATCAATGTAATGAATGTAAAAGCTCTTGGTACCCACGTAAAACAAATAATAGTACAATCTACTGGAAGCAGCAAGCAGGGCTTCATAATGAGCTGCATGCATTAACAAGCAACACTAACACTGTCTCCTGTAAAGGCAGATGCAATACCTTTTCTTTACACTTTTCACAGTAGTATGCATTACTTCCTTCTAAAACTTCACCTCTAACAAACTGGTCCAAAGAGATTTCCAAGCTTTGGCAAGAAGTAACTCCTAGATTGAGAGCCATGAAAGCTTCCTCACGCTCGTATCTGATTGGGAAAAGACAGACACCCATGAATGGAGAAGCACTGCAGCTGTCACGATGCCTGAACTCTAACACACTCCCCAACGGACAGGAGAATTAGATGGACTTCCGCATTTCAAAAGCACACTAACCAAAACATGATTTTCAACCGATACTTTAAGGCTACATAGCAATTACGGAAACTGAAGGAATGTAGTTCATTGAACATTTATAGATTCACTAAGAAATAAATCTACAAGTCAGTCAACAAATTAACATTTAATAACTTCCTAAAACATCATTTAAAGATATTTTCCCCCATGGTGCTAACATCAAAACCAGGGTTTTATAGCTGCCAGACAAAGCTGTACCACTGACTACAGCCCTATCCCTAACAGCCATTGTTTAACATAGCAGTGACATCTTCACTAACCTGTGAGGACAATCTTTACAGATCTTCTGATCAGAATAGATGCCCTGGAAAGTATTCTTAAAAATTTGTTCTCGTCCCATTTTCTGTTGGAAAAAAAATTCAAATTTTAACTGATACCCCTAGAATGTACAGGTTGGTTCAGATTAATATTTTACTTAAAAATTTCAAATTGAGCCATCACAATAGAATGAGTGACAATGGTAGTTTCAGCTAGAAAACAAAAGATGCTAGTAACCACCACTAAGAGGAGGAAGAGAGATGAGTCCATGAGAGCTGATCATGAGAAGTCCTCCATTATGATTCTGATGCTTCTTTCTGTGCTGTAAATTGCAAGGTAGCAGCAACTCTGGCAATCTTTGCTTTTTTTTCCTCTCAAGAACTGTAACTATATAGCTCTAAGTTATTTTAAATAGACGAAGCATAATAACTGTGCTTATTGATAAGATGTTCAGTGGCACCTCTGGGCAAGTCTGTGAAATGTTTTATTGGGAAAGGCAGAAAGCTTTTAATGTAAGCATCACCATAAATAATATTTTATCTAGTCCTTTTGTCCTTTTGCCAGAGAAGTCTCCCAGTCCCCAGAACTGCCTCCAGGGGACCATCACTTCACTGGGCACTCTGCAGCCAGACTACCTCTAGAGACATTGCAAAAAAAAATACACATGCATGAATAGGCATTTATTCTGTAGTATAGATTAAGAACTACATTGTTTCATCAGCTTCTATGTATACAGAATACTAGTCCAATAACATGTATGCATTCACTTTAAATGCTGAAAGAATGAAGAGCAGCTGTGATGCTGAAGATGACGACTTTCTGGTGTGTGAGTTTCAGTCACTGTGAACCTTAAGGCACCGTTCCTATATTATAAATTGCTGAAGGAAACCAGAGGGCAATGGAGATCTTCATTACCTTGAGATACTCATCCATCTGATCAATGAGACTAGTAAAGAACTCATATGCATCCTGCTGCTCTCTCACATAGAGCTCCTTGTTCCACATCTTGAAGATCTGTACGGCAAGAATTAGATAGGTCCTTAAAGGGAAAGCAGCATGCTCAACATAACACACAGAATCACATAAGTGCTTCTGAAAAATGAGTTTGCTATTAGGATGAGGATGTTTTTATTGGTATAGACAGGCTTTTATTCTGCCACCTGTGCATTTTCTTGGTTCTTCATATCACAGCAAGTTTCTGAAACCAGAAGTGGGTTCAGTGCTTCCTTAGACTACACAATAGCAAGTGTCTCTCTTAGACGTGACCACTGCTCTGGGAGGCAGAGTGCAGCAGCGTCCTTTATTTGGAGGCACTAGTGATACAGGCACAGGTTCAGAGAGATGACCTGAATCACTATTTTAAGATGTATTTTCATTATTATTTTAAATTATATGTCTGTATCAATGTATGTGTGTGAACGTGTACATGTGAGTGCAGAGCTCAGAGGTATCAGATCCCCTTGCTGCTAGAGATGTAGGTGGTTGTGAGCTGCCTGGTGTGGGTTCTGGGAACCAAACCCGCGTTTCCGCAAAAGCAGTATAGTATAACTGCTGAGCCACCCCGTAAGTCCTTTATAAACAATGCTTTAAAGAACTAAAATAAGAATCATAAGAAACACTCAAAACAAATAAGCAGACCCTCAGGAATTATGAATGACTGTTTTTTAATGTTCTAATCATTTGAAAGCACCAATGTGTTGAACACTCAAATCTTTGATAGGCTGTTAGTGATGACAAAAAACTATTATCATTAGAGAAGGAAGTAGAGCCAAAGTCTAAATATTATCTAACATCCAATCTACAGTTACTATTAATACCTTCCAGAAGTTCTCAGGCACATAATACTGCAGCTTGCTTTCCATCAAATGTCCAAAGAGAGACTGTACTTGATAAAATACACTGTCATCTGGATTGTCTGTATCATCATCCACTGAGAGAAGAGACTACAAAGAGAAGCATGATTAAATGAGAAGCTTAGCTGCTTCACATGAATCAAAAACATGCACACGTGAGTACCCACTCTGCTGTTTGAGTATGCTAAGGAGTGTCTGATATGGAGAGAGCCCTGTAGATGTTTAGTCTCATCATTTCCTAGTTGGTGTGATCAAGGGTAAAGTTCCTCTTTAAGTTCTATTTTATTACGAAAAACTGGAGCTGATGAGGATCTTTAGACACAAATGCTACATGATAATTATGGAATATTCTTAAAATACTGCATGTTACCCCAGAAGTTGAGACTATACTAATAGAAAGCACTGAAAATAGTCACATATTCTAAAATATTAAGTACAACTTCATAGAATGGTTGAGAATTTTGTATGTAAAAAATTACATTTGGTCAAATAACCAATTAAAATAACAGATTTACAAAAATGTGTGGCTGTAACATCTTTACCAATTCCAGAAGCTAATAAAGAATTTTTAACCACAGCTACAAACCCAAGAAACAACAATTAAGCATGGAACAATTTGCAGACAATCCGTCCATCCTCTCTTCTGACAAACAGGACAGGAAATCACCTCAGGAAGTCCGGGCTGCATGTACAGCTGCTGGAAGACGGCATTCATGTAACAAGTGGCACCACCATTCCTGAGCCCCACAAACCCTGAACTGGATCTGCTGTCCACCGGGGGAAGGTACTGGGAAAGAAAGGAACACACAGTGGGGAGGAGAATGAGTACTCTACTTTAGCACACTTCCAAACAGTCATTTAGAATGATGGAGAAGAAAAAGGAGTAGACTCAAATTTATCCATCTAGCAGGGTATGAAACTAAACTAACAGAACCTATTTTCCTCAAGTACCTGTGTTAGGCGCTGGTGAGAAGACAAAATGTAATGGTCTTAATGTTTCTTTTCTGTTCATAAAATATGGCACAAAGCACGTATTAGCTCATTTATGTAGACCTGCATTCATTCACTTATCATCAATGAGTGTTTATTAAGGACCTACCATGTGCCAGGCACTGTACCAGGGAGTAAGAGAGAACAGAAATGTTATGTTCATGGTCCCTGATCTCCAAGAGCTTACAATCTAGTTGTGTGAGCTTTATGGCATTAATCAAGCAGGTACATTAGATGCCTACAACAACTGACACAGTTTTCTGAATAAAGGAACAATGTTCTAGGAAGTATTTATCATGAGGAACTCTGCAGTCAAGGAAGGCTTGTATTCTTTTTTATACAAGGTAATGTTCTTCTATTAAACTTTTTCTAGTGAGCATACAATTAAAATGACAGAAAAACAGCCCATCGTTTTACTTAAAATTTTATCAAATAATGCAGATCCTAACACAGCGCTTTTCTGGGTAGAAACAATCCAGATGCGGCACCTTGGCTAATGTTCAACATAGCACCTCTCCACATGCAAAGGGTAGTGTAATTACACGTGGAAATGGGAGTGCCTCATCACCACATGCAATGTCTGCATCCATGTAATAAGCAAACAGCTGTTA
Organism: Bramus lutescens; assembly: GCA_001685075.1. Taxonomy (NCBI): domain Eukaryota; kingdom Metazoa; phylum Chordata; class Mammalia; order Rodentia; family Cricetidae; genus Bramus; species Bramus lutescens. The sequence continues at coordinate 74,695 of LOEQ01004535.1, forward strand.
AAAACAGGTACGTCTTTTGGATCTGAAGACATCACTGGGTCTCATATGCTTTTCATTAACATCAGGAGTAACAGACAGCGGGTACTTTCTAGGAGGTAACACGTACTTACATTTGTAGGACAAAGCACAGATTTTTTTTAAGGCATGAAAAAACATTTTAAGTGCTTAAAAAGTATTTATCTAAGACTGCTTTGTTCCTTATGTTGGCATCATCCCTGACTTGAAGCAAACACATACATGGCTAAAGCACATCATAAAATAAACATTGCAAACTAAAGCAAGAGAAGTGAGCTTTTTCCCCCAATTCAATGCTCACATAAAGTTCTACTTCTTCACAGGTGTTATCTCCTCTCACTAGAACAACTGTTCCTATGGTTTGAACTTGTGTATTCAGAGACACTTCCTAAGAGGGAGTCTGACTTTCCATTCATTATGTAAGAGGAGAAAGCAAACACAGCTTTGACAGTGTCTTCTTATCCCTAGCCAGGCGTCCAGTACCCCTGCACCTTATTTCCTTTCCGCACATCCTAATATACAGCAAGAGGCTCCACAGCTTTCCCTCAGTCTTCTCATTGTTGGAGCGAAATGAATGGCTTCTTTTTTGCTTCAACGAGCCTTCCTTGTCTTTAAGCCTCTATTTCAAGTTTCAACTTCTCTAGAAGCATTTTAAGATACACAATCAAGTGCTACTCTGTGTTAGTATAGCACTCAGGACACACCTCCAACTTACACCATACCTCACAGTGCTGAGACAATCTGTTGATGGGTCTGTCCATTCCACTGCCTGACAGCTGAGTAGCATGCTCATTTTTCAAATTCAAAAGTCTAAAACCTTTCTTAACATATGCTAAACTCTATGAATCTTATTCAACTTATCTGGCTTTATAATTCAAGTGCCTGGCACCATGCTAGCATACATTTACTCAAAACACAAAAATATAAAAATAAATGAACAAAAATGGTTAGAAGGCTACTTTTTAATTTAACTATTGGTCAGTTTGAAAATAGCTCACCCCTAACTGAAAGGTTATTTCATAATAATGATGAAGCATAATAAAAGTTGATTTTAGTATGTAAACATGCCATGCCATGCCAAAAAAAAAAAAAAGATGGACTTGGTTGTGGTTAGGGTAATGCAAATTCAGTCTTAAATTTATATATTTAGGAACTAGAGAAGTATTTCATTGGGTAAAGACAATTGCTGTAAAGCCTGAAAACCTGAGTTTAACCCCCAGGTCTCATATAGTAGTGGAAGGTGGGAACCAACTCCTGCAACTTGTCCTAGCCTCCATACATGCTCCCTGTTATACACATTTCTGCCAAAAATGTAAATATGAATTATATATTTAAGAGACCACTCTAAAAAGTTAAATAAAGGCTGGGGTGATGGCTTCGTAGGTAAAGTGAAGACTGGAGTTTGGGTTCCCAAAGCAAGCTGGCTAACTAGTCTGTCAGTTCTGTGTACAAGTGATGCTCTGCTTCAGCAAAACCAAGCAAACAATGACAGAAAACACTAATATCAACCTCAAGCCTCCACTTATAGGAATACAAACAACTAAGTATATCATTAGGTCTAAAAACTTACATCAAATTCCTTGGTGAGAGCAGGGTCAGGCTGATGATGCATTGAAAGTAGTTCTTTTGTAATAATCTGAAGATTTGAAGGTGAGCTGTCAGCTAACATCACAAGAACTTCATAGGCTGCCAATCGGCTATTTACTGTACTACACCTAAGAACAAAAGCACAAGCTATCTTCAAAATCAACATCCAAAATCAAAATGTAAATACTACAATCTCTTTAACAGTTCAGTTAGGCCTATGCTGGAAATTGAGTCATCTATATATATGCCCTAAATACAGGTGGCAGGAAGATACTTCAGAGCTATTAATTCTTAGCCTGATAACAATCAACAAAATTCTCTCAATTAAGAAAAAGGAAGCTATGAAAATAAGAATAGATGCCTATAAACATTTCAAGTATGCCAGATGGTCAATTAATTCTCTAATGACACTAACCAGTCTTCTACTCCGTTATAGAAAATGGAGACAGAAACAGCCTGTCAAATCAATGTGTGAAAGCAACATGCAGGAAAGCAGATTTCCTCTGCTGCCTGCCTCTCAGCCTGGGCAGTAATTCGACTATCATCAAAGCCAGTGGTGCATTATTCAAGTGATAACAGATTAGAATGGATACACAGAAAAGAGGACATCCAACCTCTGCATGGGAACACTTGCAAAAGTGCATGGGACTCTGGGGCGCTAGGGTTAGCACTGACATTAAGGACAAGGGCCACAGAGGTGGCATTGTCCTTTAATCCTTGTCTAGATGTATGGATTGAAAAGGATGGCAAGAAATGGACAGGAGGCACATGTGTGAGCAGCTGTTGTTACTGTGACAAGTGTGCACTGACGTTCAGAAAGAGGGTTCCTATTTTTTTGCCTCAAGGTTTTGGTGGAAAGGTCACTGTAATGAATGAACAAGCTTAGTACACTGGGGAAGGTGGAAAATGTCTGCTTTTCTATTCCAGGCATTATACAGGATTTTATTATTTTTAATAAAAAAGGGAAGGATTCACCAATAAAAATTTTCATTAAATCTGCTAGATATATATTATATTTACTGAAATGTCAAAATTCTAATAATTTCTGGAGCTTTAATTTGAGCCCCAGATATCTAGTGCTAAATAATCCAAGACAAGACCAGACAGGGATGAGGATGGAAGCCACAGTCCTAAGGATAATCCAAGAGCTCTAATAATTTCCTCTCCTTGCCTTCCAGTCTATTCTGCTAACAAGGGAATCTCTAGCTAGAAAAGTATTTACACATGACACTTCATGTGACTCCACACAGTGCTTATTATGCCTTGCCTGTACCAGCTATCTCTGAAATTAAGAGTCTCTTCAGGGTTAGTCAGGTTCTTATGAAAATTAATTCTTATGAAATTTATTATGATATTATGAAATTCTTATGAAAATTAAGTTCAGCTTGTAACAAGTTAAGTTAAAGTTTATTGCTGCCTTTTCTATGGACTAAAGCCTGAATATAGCTTGAGCAGGGTCAACAATATACATGGTTATTTCACATTTATATCCCCAAAGATTAATATAAAACCTTGATTCCAAAATCAGAACTGTAATAAATTATTAGCAATTGCAGATATGAGAACAGAGTATGACCCAGCAAATGACAAGGCTCTAGAACCTTCTTCTAAAAACTCCTGAAGCCTATACCTGGAGTCTGTTTATTTGGAGGTAGTTCTTTATTCTCCCTTTGGTGCTGGGGCTTGAACTCAAGTCCTCCCACATAGCTAAGTGTGTGCTTTACCACTGAGCTATACTCCCAACCCCTATACATAATTCCTACCACCTCTGTTTCACTTGGAATTTGTTACTGACCATAGTTACTTACTATCCCACCTTGATGATGAGAGCTTACCAGCACACTTTCTCTGTGCTCACTATGTGGTAGGTACATGTTACACAAAGCTCATTTGCGTGCATTTGCGTGCAATGTGGCAGAAAACACAGGACAAACAAACTCACACGATGGATGACAAACTCCAAGTTAAGAAAATCTTTGGACTACAGTTGTGAATTAAGAGATTTTACCAAAACTGAACACAACGTGCATTTTCCATACTTTGGATGAAAGTCCTGTTGACTGATGGCGGCACTGCCGGCTGGAGAATGACTATTTAAAATAATTCTAGAAGCTCGGAAAAGGAAGTCATCTAACAATGGTTTAATGAGTGATGAACCTGGAATAGAGCATAACACCACATTGAAGATGAACACAGATTTTAAACCAAAGATCCTATTGCATTTTCCTATCAGAGCAGCACAGGCACCTGAGGCCACCCAACATTAATGCATCCGGTTCAAGTTAAAGCTAACTTGTTGAGAGCTTACTGTGTGGCACAGATCTGTGGAGCAGTGGGACCAGGATCAAAGTCAAAAGCAGTCAGGTGATGTGCCTTCTTTTAGGAGTCTATGCCAGTGAAAGGAGTCAAGCTCTCACCCCAGAAACACAAGTGCCGAGAACACCACAAGTAGAATGGTCTGAGTGAGTAAGGCTTACTCTGGACAACAAAGTCCTCCACACAGGGGCTAATGAAACTTTTAGGCCTATCTCCTTCAGGCAAAATGATACTCCTCCTTTCTGGTTAAGATCACTCTTTTCTTTGTATCCTCAATATCCAGGAAGATTCTAGAGAGTCAAGTTAGTGCGTTAACTGTGGAAGTTATATTCTAGTTTGCTTTCTGAATATAATTTATAGCATCTGGACATATATTTTCAAATTATAACTGTACTTCAGGGGAAATCTTAACATTTTCTCCAACACTGAGGAGGTAATAGCTGGTGATTACCTCCTCAGATAAGAATCATCCTCACAAGAATGAAGATATGTTATAAACTATGTAACAGCAAGAGATAAACCTAGTCCGAATTATAACTTTTACTTGATATTAAAAGTTATGATATGACTGTTTTGAACAATGTAAAATTCTCTACGTGATTTAATGACACAGGTAAAAACACCCTATGGTTTGCTAGTCACTAAAATTGCAGACAATTCCCTACTCCTAAAAAGTCAATTTTTCATGGAACATTTAGCAATTAACATATTGTCCCAATTACACACAACACTGGCAATAACTGAGAACTAAGGTACACTCTTCCACACAATAAAAAGAAGCAATAATTACCAAGCATTTCCTTTTCTGCCCCACAGAGTGAAAGCAGGGTCTTAATGAGCCGCAAATGACCTGCCAATAAGATGTTGTCTGCTTCACTGGTCTCACATTCTGCTGTTCGATTAGGTTCAAAGTTATCCAACCATGTAATCTCATCTTCAAGCATGGTAGCTGGGCTGATTCGTAACTGTTCCATTTCTGAGGCTGAGAAGGGAGTAAAAGTGAGGAGGTAGATATCTATTACAAAGAAAAATTTTTTATTCATGGAATCAAAGTCCTGAATAAGAAGCAGAGTCAAGTCCTAATCTTTAACTTTACAGAACTCAACAACCTTGTTATTAATAACCTTCTGGTGCAGATACTATCAAGGCTATGTCCTGCATAAACTAAACACTTGACTGCACCTGCTGTGTGGGCTACCAAGTTATACATAAGTATGAGACAATGGAGACAATCATTGCTCTAACAAAGCACCTAGTTTAGGAAACAAGACCTCCCAAGAAAAGGGAGGAATGGCCAGTAATGAGAACTAAGGCTCTTCATTGTGCTTCCTAAACTAAAGAGGAAGGTCTACTCAAGAGAAAGGTCAAGTATTATAAATCTACATCGCTAAACAATGAATCAAACTCCAGAGAATAATTTTGTTTTTGTAGCAAATCTCTCCCTTACTCTGCCAAACAAGGACTGACAACCAAATTCTGCACTGGAAGCATGGCTGAAAAGTATCTATTAGGTTAGGTAGTTACTTGGACATGGACCCATTCTCTACATATAAACACCCTATACTTGAGTCAAGGCACACAGTCCAACTATGTTTCTCCAGTCTCCAACAAACCAATTTCATCACATTGCTTAGAGACTGAGTTCTGATCTGAAGGTCACGAAAGCACCTGCTTGCAGAGAGAGCTGTTGCTGAGGTGTATCAGTCACCAGATACTAGAGCTTTGTGACCATTTGCAGGAAGAAATACTTTTTACATGAAATTTCTCTTAGAATGAAGTTCTGGGAAGATTTCTTTCTTTTGAAAAATCATTCTGTTTCTTTTTCTAGGGCACAGAGAACCATGTGCTGTCCCTTTAGTACTCTAGGAACCTCATCACCAAATTCTGGGTGGGATGTACAACTTGTCAATACAGAGGGGGTGTTTATTTCATCTCACTTTGATGTTCTACTCCAATCAATATTTTTGTTGATCCTGAATTTTATTTCTTGTAATCTGAAGTGAATTTGGGGGTAAACAGTAGGGAATATATTAAACACTTGGTCTGAAGAGCTAAAATTTACAAAGGACATTTGCATTCTTTATAATATATTTACATTATTTGAAAGTACAGATGGGTAAAATTTCTACATTTTAAAATGCAAGTTCTAACACTGCTACTTTAGAGACTGACTGACTGACTTCTGTCACTATCAACATGCTTCGCCTGATTCCATTAGCTCTTAAATAATTGCCCTGACTGAGAGAACAGGGGCTGGAGAGGTGCTCAGTGGTTAAAGGCACTGACTTCTCTCCCAGAGGACCTATGTTCAGTTTCCAATGTTCACGTCAGGTAACTTACAACAGCCAGTTAACTCCAGTTTTAGGGGATCTAATAACCTCTTTCTGGCCTCTACAGGCACCCATGTATACATGTACACATTCACACAAATGAAAACATGTACACAAAAATAAAGTAAAAATAAACCTTAAAAAATAAAATGTGACAGAATAAATTACATTAGAGAGCAAGACCCCTCATGTTAATTCTCTCTTAGTTCAACTACAAATGAGACTGGCAGACTGTAGAGTTAACCAACTTTCTCTATACACTGGTTGGGTATAGAAGAGAAGCAGACATCAATGGAATATGGATTTATATGCTATTTCCAAGAAAACAAAATACAACATTAAACATGTCAGCTGGGCAGTGGTGGTGCACGCCTTTAAAATCCCAGCACTTGGGAGGCAGAGGTGGGTGGATCTCTGTGTTCAAGGCCAGCCAGGGCTGTTTCACAGAGAAACCTTGCCTAGAAAAAAACATGAAACAAATCAAAACACCAACAACAAAATGACTGTCTTCCTGCTTTGTCACAGGCAGGTCACATATGGTCTAACCTTGCCCCCAGTTCCAGTGAGATGTTTACTTACTTGTCAGATCATCTAATAACTGGCACCGCAAATCAAAATACTCCATACACTGAGACAGCAGTCTATAAATCAGATAGAGTCCAGTTACTAAAAAGAGGCTGATTTTAAAAAATGCTGTATTTTCCTTTTAAAAATAAGGTCACAAAGCAGTTGAACAAGATAATTATCCCAACCATATAATTACTTACATTAAATATCTATTTTAGCATGAAATAAATTAATAATCTTATCAAATTATAGTTTAGGAATAACTGTGTAAAGAGAAGGAAAATCACTAAATGTATCATGTTTTAGAATAACATAAGCACTGATTGCATCATACCAATTAACCACATGGAGCTATTTTAAGAAACACTGAATAAAAGAACGAGAAAGACTGATAACAAATATCAAACAAGCATGAAGAAGAAGAATAAAACAGAGTAAAAGGAGAAACAGAAATTATGTAGATTACAGGATACTTCTACAACTCTATCATAGTGGGTAGGAATACAGGTTCTAGAATCAGACTTTATTAACAGTGGATAGGAGCACAGTTTCTAGAACCAAAATGTATTATAGTAGACAGGAGCACAGGTTCTAGAACCAGACTGTATTAAAGTGGATAGGAGCACAGGTTCTAGAACCAAACTGTATTAGAAGACAGGAACACAGATTCTAGAACCAGACTTTATCAAAGTGGATAGGAGCACAGGCTCTAGAACCAGACTTTATTAGAATGGACAGGAGCACAGGCTCTAGAACCAGACTGTATTACAGTGGATAAGAGCACAAATTCTAGAATCAAACTGTATTACAGTAGATGGGAGCACATATTCTAGAATGAGACTGTATTACAGTGGACAGGAGCACAGACAATAGAATCAGATTGGTTTCAACCTTGGCTCTACTACTTATAGTTAGTGTCCATGGACACCTCCTTTCTATCAGTCTTCTAATTTTTAAATGTTTATTATAGTCTTATTATAAAATAAACATGCCAGTATATTCAAATAGATATAAATGGCCCAAACAGGTATAATGAACCAAGATTTTTAAAAATACAAATAATAAAATGTCCATACTCAGGTCTTTTGAGGGTTAAAAATAAACAGACATAAAAACCTTGGTAACTAGTGAGATAGTAAGATTTGGTAATTGCTAATCATATACCAAATTAAGATATTTTTAAAATGTTATGAGATACAAATATCAAATTCATGGAAAGCATAACTATTCAATTGTATAAAACATTTAAAGCCGCTTCACAAGTCAACAAACTGTCAAAAGGTTCTTTGGTGAGGGAGAATTGTCTGTATTCTGTCAATCATGTATTTTAATAAAACGTTGATTGGCCAGGCAGGAAGTATAGGTGGGTCAACCAGACAGGAAGTAGANAAATGGGCCAATCAGTTTTATAACTTATGGAGATCTCTGTGTGATTTTCTTTGGGACATGCCAGCTGTGGGGTACTTGGCGAGACGGAAACCCCAAGAAGCCAGCCCTCATGCTATAGTTCTTTTATTAAAACATCTCATCTCATGGTTTGTCCTTTTTTAGAAAATATTTATTCACTTTATTTTACTTGTGAATGTTTTATCTGCATGTAGGCATGTGCATCATGTGTATGCTTGGTACCCACAGAAGCCAGAAGAGGGCACTGGATCCCATGGAACTGGGGTTATGAATGTTACCATGTGGGTGTGCTGGGAAATGAACCCAGGTTCTCTTCAAGTACAAGTGCTCTTAACCACAGACTCATCTCTGGAGTACTCTCCATTTTGCTTTTTTTCCTCAAGTGTAGAGGAATTAAGTAACTCTCACAGTGAGGACAAGCCCCACATCTTCAACTTCTTAAATAACTGAAAACTTCCACCTGAGAACCACCATCCTTGAAATAAATACATTTATGTTTATGAAAACTTCACCTAGAAAAGGTTCCAATTCCAAAGTCAAAAGTAGTCAAGGAGAAAAGAAGATATCTACTTTTAGTTCAGATGCCTACTAGGTAAACTATTTCCTGAAAATGAGTTTTAAATTACTAAACAATTATTTTTCATTACTAAAAATGCACAACTATGGGGCTGGAGAGATGGTTCAGAGGTTAAGAGCACTGACTGTTCTTCCAGAGGTTCTGAGTTCAATTCCCAGCACCCATATGGCAGCTCACAATTGTCTCTAATTCCAGTTTCAGGGGACTTGACACCCATGGCAAATCACCAATGCACATAAAATAAAAATAAATAAATTATTTATGGCTGCATTATTGGAAAGTGTGTAAGTATAACAAATGTTGACACACACAGCTAATCCTGTAGTGAAGACCCACAAACAGGTGAGACTGTCACACAACTCAAGGACATTGCTCGTCCAGAAAAATGTACGCATTTTAAAAAGTTCAGAATGGATCAAAAAATTACAAAATTAAGAAATACCTTGATATCTTTAGTTAGATTGACAAAACAACAACAACAACAACAAAATCCTCAAAAACTCAAGTATTAAACTTGGAAATCAAAGTGAGAATGTTGCCACTGATTTTACAGAAAAAAAGGTTATGAGAGTATCATAAGCAACTGTACAGAAAAATATTCAAGATGAAATAAAAAAATTCCAGGACTCAACCATTAACAAAACAGAACTAAAACAGCTCCCAGCTAAGAAAAGTACTATGCTAGGAAGCTTTAGCAGCAAATTTTACCAAACAATTAAAACACAACAGTGGTCCTTCTCAAACTCTTTTATGACCCTGAAGAGAGAAGGCAACATTTCTAACTCTTATAAGGATAGTACTATCCTAATACCAAAGCCAGACAAAGATCCCACAAGAAAACTAGAATATAACATCTCTCATAATTGCTAAAGCAAAAATCCTGTCAATACACTTAAAGGATCATGTAACATGAACAAGGACTGATTTCCTGGAATGTAGTGACAGTCAAACATGGAAAAAAAAATCACTGAACCACGACATTAACAGAAAGGGAGTGAAGAAGCCCACACAAATTGGCTCTGGAGATACAGACAAAAGCATTCACCATGGAGGCTGGAGACATGGCTGGGGTGAAGAGGGCTGAGGTGAAGAGCACTTGCTGCTCTTGCAGAGGACATGGGATGGCTGAGTTGGGGGAGAGACAGAGAGGGAGAGAATATCCTGGAAAGAGATATCTTGATAGAGGGAGTCATTATGGGATTAGGGAGAAATCTGGCGTGAGGAAAACTCCCAAGAATCCATAAGGAAGACCCCAGCTAAGACTCCTAGCAATAGTGGAGAGGGTGCCTGAACTGGCCTTCTTCTCCTTGTAGTAAGATTGGTGACTACCCTGTCATCACAGAACCTTTATCCAGTAATTGAAGTAAACAGATGAAGAGATTCACTAAGCACTGGGCTGAGCTCCTGGAGTTCAGTGGGAAGAGAGGGAAGAGAGATTATAAAAGTGAAGGGGTCAAGATCATGTTGGGGAAACACAGAGAGAGAGTTGATGCAAGCTAGTGGGAGCTCACTGACTCTGGACTGACAGCGAGGGAACCTGCATAGGAACAAACTAGGCCCTCTGAATGTGGGTGACGGTTCTGTGGCTTGGGTCGTCTGTGTGCTCACTGGCAGTGGGACCAAGATTTGTCCCTAGTGCTTGAACTAGCTTTTTGGAGCCCATTATCTATGGTGGGATATCTTGCTCAGCCTCGATACAGGCAGCAGAGGCTTGGTCCTAAACAACTTGATATGTCAGACTTTGTTGACTCCCCACGGGAGGCGTTACCCTTTCTGTTGAGTGGATGGGGAGTGGGATGGGATAAGGGGAGGGGGAGTGAGAGGAGGGGAGGGAAGGGAAACTGTGGTTGGTATGTAAAATGAAAACAAAAAAAACCTTTTAAATAAAATTTTTTTATAAAGTGCAAAATCTGAGAAGTAAATTAAGACCATTTTATAATGGTACCAAGAATAATAAACTACTTGAGGTTCAACTTAATCAAGGAGAGAAATCTTATACAGTAAAGTGATAAACACTACTGGAGAAATTAAACATGACGTAATGAGACATCTCATGTTTATAGATTAGAAAACAAAGTCTTAAGATGCCCAAATTACCCAGAATCATCTACAGACTCCATAAGATATCTGAGCTGAGGAAGCAACATGCAAGAGGACAGAAGTGTGACCTTGACCTAAGAAACTGGCTCAAATAACCTCAGAACTGCACCAATTAGGGAGAGTAAGGTGGGAAAAAGGATGATGGAGAAGGAAGCCTGGTGGTATTTAGCTCTCTTGTCCTGTGTGGGAGAAAATATGCAGAGCCTGGAGCTAGACGAGGAAAGAAATCCTCTGTCTCAAGAATCATATGAACTTCACAGGAGTAGTATAAACAATCACCTTTCCAGATTCTCTTTGTATTACATACCTCTGGTTGACTCCTCTCATGATACTGGTTGGGGACCAGAGAGGCAGCTGAGCTGTGAGAATGACTCCTAAGAGGAACTGATTTGGCTTCTGTACTTCTGGATGGGCTGAAGTATCTGTCTGACTGAGTGTGTACAGCTGATCACAGGCAACCCGGCGGATCTGAAATGTGATCAGTGGTCAAGGATGGATGTCATCAACATTCCAGACCACTTAAAAAGCGACACTCTGGAAATCCACACCATTTACTCATTTGAGTGACTGAGAGATAAAGACTCTGCTGAGTAAATGGATTAATTGAAAATAAATGTGTTGCCAGGTGGTGGTGGCACACACGTTTAATCCCAGCATTTGGGAGGCAGAGTTAGATGGATCTCAGTGAGTTCAAGGCCAGCCTGGTCTACAGAGAGCTCCAGGACAGCCAGGGCTACACAGAGAAATCCTGTCTTGAAAAAACAGGTGTGTGTGTGTAGGGAGGGAGTGGTTTGGAAACTAATCATTACTTTGAGTCAACAGGTCTTTAACTCAATGAAAATAAAAGTCAGAAAATGCCATTTTCAAATATTTAAAAAGTTCATGTTCATGGTCACATATGAAAGAAATAAAACATAATTAAAGTTCATGGTTTGAAGGTGATCGTGATCTCTCCAGACTCTGACCAACATGTTAAAGCTTAATTCCTGCTGCCCTTGCAGGTCACAGATGATCAACACCAGAGGCTGCTCTTTGGTCATTATCAATAACAACAGAATGAAACCTCAATTAGTTCCACCACCAGTGCTGAAAGTTCTGTTGGACTGAGGAGGAAGAGACAGAAGGCAGGCAGTAGTCCAAATGGTCACTTTTCCTTCAGAGTGGTGGCATTTATGAAAGCCCATAGCAATACCAGCAAAAGGTTTTCTAAAGAACAGAAAACCTTACCTCAGCACTTGGTGATCCAAGCAAAATGTCAATGATAAAATCAGCAACACACGGCAAGTTATAGAAAGATGCTAAGGAGAATGAGGGAGGAGAAAGAATTAATTAGGTGGTGCACCTACAAAATGTTGATATTTGTGAGTAATTTCCTAAGTTCAAACTTAAGCAGAAAATTTTCTCCTTTCTATATAGAGTCAAACCTTAGGATCATCCCATGTCTGCCCAGAACCCCAGGGAACTGAATGTGTAGCATTGCACATCTTAGCACCACTATCTCGTATGTACCAGTTACAGAATAAGGAAGCCTTATCTTTATAAATTACCAGTGCTAATAATAAAAAATACAACCTAAACTAAGTTTATACATGATAAAAGAAAACATGATAAAAACGTAGAGAAGCTGTATTTTTTCAACTTGAAAAATCTCTAAATCAAACAATTGCAGGAAAAATATTTTTAAAAAGTATGGTACAGGTTTGAAAAGCTATTTCATAATCATTTATGCTTCTCATATAAAACTGTTCAAATGCATTTGTTCTCAGAGAAAATCTCTGCAGATATTACTTTAATTAATTAATTATACAATTAGTTTGAATGTTAAAAAAAATACACCATTGGGATTGAAGAGGTGGCTCAGTGGTCAAGAGCACTGGCTGTTTTTCCAGAGGACCTAGGTTCAATCCCCAGCACCCACATGGCAGCTCACAATTATCTGTAACTAGACATACATGTAGGTAAAACACTAATATACATGAAATAAAAATAAACTATAAAAAATACACCATGACCATTAATTCTGTATCTCTGGTGGTCTGAAATAATTACAGCTAAGACTAGACAATTAGTACACATCTGAAACTGAACTACTAATACATTGTTTCTAAGTATTTCCTGAGAGCATCCTTAGGCGGAGTTTGGGTGCTGGAGATTCAGCAATTCAGCAGGGAAAAAAATGAACATGTCTCTGGCTTAGTAGAGCTCACAACATAGTTGGCAGAAAGGGGATGGTGGCAATACCATGATAAATAAGTATATCATATTGAAGGCTATAAAAAGAAATGATGTTGAAAGAGTAAGTTGAGGGGCTTGGGTTGTGTGGAGGGCACATGGAAGGCTTTAACTTTTTGGAAAGATGGTCAGATAATGTCTAACCAGAGTATTACGTATGCAAAGACTTGTAGATGAAGAAAGAGCATTACGAGAAAGGGGGAACAGCCAGTGGAAAATCCTATGGCGGGAACAGAGCTTGTGTGCTGAGGAAGGTAGCAGAGTTGTCTGTGATAACTCAGGGACAAAGTAGAAGATGGGGAAAACAGAATCACTGGTATAGTGGATTGAGTGGGTTTTGGAGGTTTAGTAAAGGCTTGGTTTTTACTGTAGATGAACAGAGAAGCTTGAAAGTTGTGAAGAAGGAATGGTATAATCTGACCAATACATTAAATGGCCTTCTCTGGTTATGCATGAATAATAAACTGCAAGGGCAGAAGTAGGGAGATAAATTAGGTCAACATTGGTACAGACTGATTGAGATGACAGCAGTTTGAAAGTACGAACCACAACAGGGTTACAAATACAATCTGAAGGAGGTTGCATTCCCTGAATAGATACATATACAATAAAATATAATAAGTTATTCCAAGGTTCTTAGCCAGAGTATGCAGAAGGCTGGAATTGCCCATAATTTGGGAGAATTTTTGAGAGATATGGACAAAATCAAAGATCATCCTGGACAGGTTAGGTGGGAGATACCTCAAGTAGAGCTATGAGAAGAGTGGTCCAAGCCCCAGATTGAAACTAATGTGTTGGATATTAGTGTCTATGCGGAGTTAAGGCTTTGAAACTGGATGGAATTACCAAGAAAAAGAGAGGACTGAGCAGAGATACCAAAGGACTAAGGCCCAGCATCACCACCCACTTGAAGTCAGAAAGATTACGGAGCCAGGACTAGGTTTCATAAATTTTAATGATGGAGTCATTACCAGGAACATCTAATTTATTATAAACTAGTAGCCTGGGGGCTTCAATTCCTTAGTTACAATCATTTCCCACAGGGCAGACATAGGGTCCTATAACAACTGATGTAGAGTTTTGTGTGTTGACACAATGCATATATGTATGTATGTATGTACACAAAAGGCTCATAAAACACCCAACTATTCCTGTAGAATACACCACTCCAGCACCATTTTCAGCTGTGCTACATCCTTATTCTCTCCACCCCTTCTCTCACTAAAAGAAGCTTTTTATAAAGCAATGTCAATTCCTAACAAATCTAGCTTTTCTCCCAACGAAACAAATTACTAATAAGCCACCTCCTTACCCAGTTGCTGACTCCGAAGCTGTAGGCACGTAACAAGAAGAGACAAAGCCTCTCCAGCAATTAGGGCATCTTTGGTGGACACAGTTTGCTGCCGGACACAGATTCCAGCATGCAGAGCTGCTGGTTCTCCTTCACTGCTAGAGCTGCAATTGCTTCCTGAAAGTAGAGAACAAAAGTTTATGTGGCTCCTAGGATCATGCAGTAAGACTTCAGAGTCCCTGTGCACAGTAAATACTGCAAGAAAGCGTTGCTAGGGAAAAGAAACATAATCTCCATGTTCAATACATATTAACTGCTTTGTCCTTAAACACATTTGTAGGAATTCAAAACGTTTTCACAAGATAAAACAAATTTCAGATGGGAGAATGTCTTGTATCTTGTAAGATAATCTTGATGGATTACATGAATATAAAAATATCATTCACCTAACATTTCTGCATATTATATGTCATAATTAAAAAAAGACTTTTATTATTAAGCTGGGTGGCATTACACAGACCTTCAATGCCAGTAACGAAGAAGTAGAGGTAGACAGATCTCCGTGAGTTTGAATCAGCCTACTCTATATAGCAAGTACCTGGTCAGCCAAGGTTTACAATGAGACCCTATCACAAACAAACAAACAACAAAAACCCTAGAAAAACCTTTTACTATTGATATATTTATAAACATATAGAGCAGGAAAACCAAACAAAGTTATAAAACTACATAAAAAGGCCTAATAGAAAATAATTTGACAGGGCCTAGAAGGATAACTCAGTTGGTAAAATGCTTATTATGAGAACTTGAACTCAATACACATAATTCATGTAAAGCTGGGCATGGCGGCACACACTTGTGCTGGGGAGGTGGAGACAAGCACATTCCTAGGGCTTGCTGAGACAGCCCAGCCAACTGGATGACTTCTGGCAATGAGATTCTGTCTCCCAACAGTCCCCTCACCCCAGAACAAAGAGAAAGAGAAATGCCTGAAGAACAATAGTCTTAGGTTGTTCCTATTTCACATACACATTATGTATGAGCCTCCCCCCCCCACACACAGTGAGACAGACAGACACGGGTGGGCATGGAGCCATGCCAAACTAAGAAAGGAACTGTTTACTACATTAGACTTCTGAAGAATTCACGTTTCAGCCACACTTTCACGGCTCACTAAAACTAAAGATGGTTGAACTTGACATCTCTATTTATTCTCTGCATTAAAATAAATGCCCTTTCTCTTAAATAAGGTGTCAAGACTATGAATTTTTATCCATGTTCAAAAGAGAAAAAAACTTTTTATAATTTGATAAACCTGCACATGAATTATTCTTACAGCTACTTCTTGCCTAATGTTTTATTATTGTCTTTTATTTTTTAGATTTTTTCTACATGAGTACTGTATTCACACATCATTTCTATCTGCCATCCAATACCCCCCACTCCCTCCCAAATTTATGACTCTTCCTCTTTAATTATTATTGTTATAAGTACATATACACATACGTATATAGACGTGACACACACACAATGCTCACTTACTCACCGAGGACTGAAAAGCCATAGGGAAACATACTGTTCTGTGTTTACTTAAAAGCACTGTCCCATTTTAAAACAGTACCTGAACTGCTGAGTCTGTTTCTAATTCCAGCAGGAAACAGAGAGTTATTTTCTTTGATCGGCTGGCTACTTCCGACAAGGTCAAGTCGTCCTGCAGCTGCAGCCCATGAGAGTCTCATGAAACAAGCAAGGGTGGCAGTGAAGTCATTTGCTTCCATAGTCTGAGGAGGGACAGAAAGGGTGGTGTGGGAAGGCAGTGCTCCTGAAGACATCCACTGACTTCTCTGACCTGTGGCCGCAGGTTATAGCTCTTCCCTCCCACGTCACCCAGGACTGCCCTCTCACACTACCACACTGTTCAGTTTTAAGACCTGTTAACTGGAGTCTCTAAGTTCCATGTTCTGGTTTTACCCAATCATTCCTCAATTTGTTTTTTCCATTTCTTCTCCTAAAGTGTGCACAGTACACTTCAGCTTCCATGAATGTCCTTGTGACTTAGCACGTGAGCTCTGGTTTTGTTCTTTTTATTTTAATAAGTCTCCTCTCCAACTCCCTCATTTTGTTCCCTATTTGGTCCTTAAGAACTAGCTCAGGCACCACTTTCAAATTAAAGAACACAGGACAGCCCTGGTGGAGACCCCTTACTGCTGAGGCTCCCAGAACGCTTTGCTTCTTTTTGTACTTGCAGTCACTATCTTTCCCATTCATGCTAAACTGCTTGAAAGCAGTATTCACACAGGAGCTATTCCATACCTACAGTTCCCTCTCCCGAGTAGGAGGTACTTATACTTCTGTAATTAGCAGCCACTTACTTGTATTGCAACTCGAGCAGCAGGGATAATTTCCTCAACCCTAATGGAAGACCTGTCAGATACTGACAACTGTCTGTAGGATGACTTTTCTGGGGTCCCACATAGGGACATCTGTCTGCTTGTCTGCCGGCTGACATTTCGAAAAGGACGGGAAGAAAGTGCTTCTATGCCCTCTTTGGTGAGGTCTTCATCTAATGATGTTGGCATTGTCTGTCCAACAAGTAAAAACCTTAAAAATAAAAAAAACCACTCAAATTTATTTCATACTATTTTAAAATGGTAAAATTTGTAAAAAGTAAAATATTGCCTTGTGAGAATAATGTAATACATTTTTATACCTTGCAAGTTGTAGACAGATAGAATAAACACCCTGCCTTGTCTCATAGTCTACTTCTGATGGGATGGAATCTCTCTGCATGACATTTACAACCAAGCTTCAAAAGAAAGAACAAAGGAAACATATTAAAGACATCAATTTTTTTTTAAATAGAAAACTGTAACTAATGCAATAACCCATAAATGTTCTTAGTAACCAAGTTTCTACATATAAATAAACTTATCTACATTAGTATTCTTTTGATAAAAATAGGGACTTCCATATTTTTTCCACAAGGACTTCTGTAAGAATTGGACTTGTGGTTTAGCCTAATAGATAACCAAGGTAGTATGTTCAGGTACCAGCCTTTCTCACAAATTGATTTGCCATCACTGAATAATTCACATCTTGGTATTAGTGGAACTAGCAATTCAAAAATATATCAAGAATTGTTATATTCAACCAAGCTTGTTTCCCATCTCCACTAGACACTTCATTATACAAAAGCTTCCTAATTTTTCCTGCTTCTATTCTTACCTTTCTACCCTCCAAATCTATTCTTAGAAGGTCAACCAGATTGATTCACTTAACATAGAGACCAGATCATGGTACCTGCTTGCACAAAGCTGTTCAATGGCTTCCCACATGGAAGGAAAAGACAGAGTGTGTACAACAGAGTGTAAGGGGCTTCATATCCTGCTTTCAAGTGTCCCCAGAATGCCGCACCCTACTTCTCTTCCTCACTGATTTGGCCTCAACCACTCTGGCCTCTGGTGTCCTATATAGGTTACCATAAAAGAGTAGACACTAGCTAGTCTTGTAGAGACTGGTTTCCAGCTATCTTCAAGCCTTGCGCCTCCATATTTCTCAAATTTTTGTAAAATGTCACTTAATCAAGTGGACATTTTCCCATTTTAACCCTCTCTTCAGCTCTTATCATGCTCTAACATAAACCTTTACTCACTGGCCTACTGCTTGCCCTCTCTAGGAGACTGCAAGCTTTATAGGGACACAGGTTTTGTCTACTTTACTCACTGCTCTGTTCCCACTGCTTAAAGCAATGTGTGAGACACGAACTAACAAACACACACAAGAAAGTACAAGCATAATGCCTGACCATCACAGACATGCAAATTCTTGGGTAAATGAGCTTTTGTTTTGTTTTGTTTTCTTTTTTCGAGACAGGGTTTCTCTGTGTAACAGTCCTAGCTATCCTGGAACTCACT